>JAKTVH010000040.1:0-36992 GCA_030557105.1 Candida frijolesensis | reverse complement strand
TTTTTTTTTTTTTTTTTTTTTTTTGGGTGTGGAAATTTGTTCTCTTTTGTTCATAGACACAGCCTATCAGATACATACAGCTTCCCCCCAAGCTTACCTCCCCAGCGATATTTATACATCCAGCCACCATTAGAGAATGTCATTATCCATCCAGAACAGAACTATAGAATTCCAGCAATGTGTTTCCACGTACGATAAGATTAACAAGAAGCAACACAGGCAGTTTGCCTCGGACAACCATGGGGCTGTTCCTGTTAAAAAGTCACATTTCAGTCAACAGGCCAGTCTTATAGCCAAAGATATATCTCATGTCACAGAGCTATTGAGTAAATTGGCTATATTGGCCAAAAGGAAACCAATATTTGACGACAAACCCATCGAGATAGGCGAACTAACATATGTTATCAAACAGGAAATCTTCAAGATTGAAACCAATATTCAGAATTTGCAGAAATACTTAAAGGGGGACACATCAGTAACCATCGATTCACAAACCAGTCAATTTTCAAAAAATGTATTGACTTTATTGAATTCTAAAATGAAGAACGTGTCGGGGGAGTTCAAGAATGTTTTGGAAATCAGACAAAAGAACGAAATCATAAATAAAAACCGAACTGAGAATTTCTTATCGTCAGTGTCAGCATCGAGAAATAGTAACAACCAATCACCTATGGTTGACAATTCCAATCCTTCATTGAGTAACTTGAACGAAAACCCATTTTTAATATCATCGCCACCTGAACAATTACCTTTCGACCCCGACGCAGACCCAGATACAAGCGTACCGTATGGCAATGGCAATGGAGGAGAATACTTATCCTTACCGAATCAGACCCAACAGATGCTATTGATGGAGGAACAGGCATATGGCAACCAACAGTATTTACAACAAAGAAACCGTGCGGTGGAGAGCATTGAAAGCACAATTAACGAGGTTGGGAATTTGTTCCAACAATTGGCCACCATGGTCACTGAACAAGGAGAGCAGATCCAACGAATTGATGCCAATGTGGAAGACATTAACATGAACATTTCTGGTGCACAAAGAGAGTTGTTGAAATACTATGCTCATATTACAAGTAATAGGTGGTTGTTTTTGAAAATCTTTGGTGTGTTGATTGTGTTTTTCTTCATTTGGGTCTTAGTTAGTTAGTGCTTCTAATACATACTAACAGGACCATTCTTGATAACTTGAAACTAATATATACAGCAATGATTGTGTGTGTGTGTGTGTGTGTGTGTGTGATCTGAATGAAACATAGGTCGTGTGGGTTGTCAATAACTAATTTTAGGTAGTGCGCCACACGGATATTGCCTCTTTCTTTCGCTCTCTCACTATGGTTTTGTCCTTTCGTAGTAATCATCAAAAATGCTATCAGTGAGTTTCCATAAAAAAAAAACGAAAGAGCGGTGTAATCTACAGCTTTGATCTTGTTGATCAAATAATTTTTGCATTACACTATTTAATTTTATATTTAATATTATATTTTTGGTTTGCTTGAGAATTTAACATTGAATTAATTAGACGTTTTAGTTACCAAGGACCGAATTACAGGAAGTATGTATTAGGAAACATCAGCCTCCCACTCCTTGGCGTTGATATCGGCAGACATCATTTGAGTGAGACACCCAAAGAGAGAACAACAGAATACTAACGCATAAATCAGGTTATTACAAATTTTTGTTGTCATTGAAATAAACATTTACATTCACGAATTACACGAACATCAGTCATGTGGGGATACTTTTTTGGAGGCAACAGTCAACAGAAGAAAGACTTGCCAAAGAAGGCAATAGTCGAGTTAAGAGAGCACATACAAACATTAAACAAGAAGAAGAACCATTTGCAACAACAGATGGATGACCAAGATCAATTAGCAAGAAGATATGTCGGTTCGAAACAAACAACCTTGGCCAAAAGCGCCTTGAAGAGAAAGAAAGGTTATGAAGCCAATTTAGTCAAAGTCGAGAACCAAATCGAAACTTTGGAAACCCAGTTAATCAGTATTGAAGGAGCCAACTTGAACTTGGAAACCATGAAGGCTATGAAACAAGGTGCCAAGGCTATGAAACAAATACATGGAGAATATGACGTTGATAAAGTGGAAGATACCATGGATGAAATAAGAGAACAAGTAGAGTTGGCCGATGAGATCAGCGAGGCTATATCAAGACCTGTCGGTAATGAATTTGTCGACGAAGATGAATTGGATGAAGAATTGAAGGAGTTGGAAGCAGAAGCAAAGGAACAAGAACAAGCACAAAAAGTGCCTACACAAAAGGTGAAACCACAACCAGTATCGAAAGAGGAAGAGTTGCCACATTTCCCTACTGTTAATAAGAAAGCACCAGTAACAGAAGAAGATGAAGACGAGGAAGCATTAAAGGCGTTGCAAGCAGAAATGGGGTTATAATAACAATGTAAAGGATCTTGTTTTTGACTGTTGTTCTTGTTATTACTGTATAGATAGATTCATACTATTAGTGTGTTGTGTTTAGTCCGTTTGTTGACGGGTTATAATACTACTTTAAGCGTTTCGGAACTCCCTTTCTTATTCTGTTTTAATTTGATGTAATATAAGTTTATGTACCCTTTATTAGATGTCATAACTTTGGACCAGAACCTTTCAATTCTGTCTGTTATTAAGGAAGTGTAAATCTGCCTACAATATTGATCACAAAAATCACTCCCCTATTCTTGTATAGAAACTCTAGTAACGTTTTCCATGTAATATTGATAGTATTATCATAGAGTAGAGGTGATTGCGGCTCATCTGCGAAAACGGTAATGTGAGAAGAGAAAGCAAACACCATTCAAACGCAGAAGAAATTTTTTTTTTTCTTTTGCCTCTAACCATTTCCGCCCTAGTAAGAGAACCCATCTTGAATATTTTTAAATTTTTTTTTTTTTTTTTTTTTTTTTTTTTTTTTTTTTCATTTCATTTTTCACGATTTCATTATATCACCCCAACCATCCACCCCTCACCCATAATTTTCTTGCTGTAAACCGGCAGAGACTTTTGCATATCTAGATACGAATATTATATTGCTAACCTGAAGTGTGGGACGTACATATATTCAGATAGAGACACTTTCGTTACATCATGCTTTTGGCCCACAAACAGTTGGTGAAGAGGTTGCCAAAATTTTCTTCAGGGTACAGACTCTTGCACCAATCAGACAAGTCATCAACGGCCACCACCAAATTAGACATTGGAAACGGTAGCGGTCTTTTATCACCCTTGATCAGATCTAAGATTATTACGCCGTTATTATCCAACGAGTTCGCCAAACCATCCACTAAAAAAATAGAGTCCACTTCGAAGATTACCAGGCAATCTTTCCTAGACCTCAAACCACAAAACTATCAGTATAGAGAACCTCAAGGAGTTGAGAAATATTACTCTTCGAAGAATGATGGTATCGTGCGTCAGCCATATGAAAAAGAGATTAACTATTTGAAGAATATCCTTGAGTCTTTTATGGAAGAGAAATACTATGCAAAAACCGAGCAACTTTTGATATCCTTATCCAAACTTGTCACACCTCGTGAATTCACCGATATTGGTAATAGATACCTAGAAACCATGGCACTGGACGAATCACTTTCAAATACAGATTTGACCAATGCTATGGAAGACCTTAAAGCAAAATGTCACTTCACCGAGAATACCCGTACCCAAGCTATTGTATTGGGTAAACTATTAAATACAGAGTCTACAACTGACGAAGCCATAGTTCAGTTTTTACAAAAATTTGATAATCGTGCCATTAAAAGTATACTTTCAAACACTGAAGTTCTTGGGGGTGATAATATATATAAACTATTTGACTATGCAAGAATCGATTCAAGTTGTATTCCTTCAGAATTACAGGAAATCTATAAAGAATTCAAGATGCATCAACAAGATGGAAGATTTGTCGAGGATACCTTGAAATTGCAGACAGATGAGTTCATCGGAGCGTTGACGAAAGAGAACTTGGATGAATTAATTGCAGTTGATTCCTTTGGTTTAAAAGTTATCAGACATAGTTTGTTAGGATTGGAACCAAGTGCCGAAAGTGTGGTTCAGTTTTCCCGCGAAGTGAAAGAAATCATCGAGGGCTTGGACGATGAACAAGCCAAAGAAGATATTAAAGAAGGGAAGTTGAACCACTTTGAAGTTTACAACAAATTGCAAACTGACGAGCAAAGAGCGGCATTCAACCAAGCGCTAGAAACTTTCAACCACCACAGACAAAAGGAAATTGAAATAAGAGGGATTGAAGGTGCCAGAGAAAAATGGAGACACGATTTTGAAGAACAACAAAAGAGAGGTGATTTGAATATGACCAAAGGTTTGAATGCTTATTGTTATGAATGGCTCCAAAAGATGATTCCGCCATTGGAAAAGGAGATCGAAGCTTGTAAAGAATTGTTGTCTGGAGGCGCAGAAGTGAAATCAGCCAAAGAGGAACGTGCGTTCTATGCGCCATTCTTAATCAAGCTTGGGGCCGAATCAGCTGCAATTATCACCATTCTTGAGTTGTTAAAGTTGCATTCTACAGGTGGTGTTGCTGGTGGATTCCGTGCTTACAAAGGCTTGGCAGGTGTTGGTAAAGAAATTGAGCAGGAGTTCCGTAAGAATATGCGAGTTGAACAGGAAAAGAAGCTATCCGGACGGAAAAACAACTCTGACACTTTAAATAAGTTGATAAGTGAGTCCAGCACCAAAGAACAAGATGAGTTACCAGAATGGGACAATGTCACCCATGCAAAAGTTGGTGGTGTGTTAACATCAATTTTGATGTCTGTTGCCACAGTTCAAGTCCTGAAGAGTACCGCCCAGGGTGTGATAAAAGACACGCATCCAGCATTTTACCATGGCATACAATTCATTCTTGGTCAACGTGTGGGTGTCATCAAGCTTCATGCCGAGATCTCCAAGCTCTTGACTGGTACTTCATTTGCGGAAACGGTCCAGCCACAGTCATTGCCAATGTTGATTAAACCAATACCTTGGACGTCATTCCAAGGTGGTGGAAGTTTGTTCTCCAAGACTAAATTAATTAGATTGAGAGATGCGCCAGAAACCCAAGCGTATGCGAAAACGGCATCTGAAAGAGGAAATTTGACTAAAGTTTACGACGGGTTGAACGCCTTAGGTACGACTCCTTGGACAGTCAACAAAAAGGTTTTCGATGTTATCACGCATTATTGGAATAAAGGAGAAGAATTTTTGAGTATACCACCTGTCATGGATGCAGCTAAGTTGCCAGCAGATCTCCCCGAAGATGCTGATCCCGAACTTAAGTTGGCACACACCTACCGAAGAATGGAAAGTCTTCGTACTTTTGCTACTAACAAGTCTCAAAGATGTGATTACAACTATAAATTGGAAATTGCACGTGGATTTATTGGTGAAAAATTGTACTTCCCTCACAACTTGGATTTCAGAGGCAGAGCCTATCCTATTTCCCCACATCTTAATCACTTGGGTGGTGATTTGACTAGATCTCTTTTCTTGTTCTGGGAAGGTAAGGAATTGGGCACAGATGGTTTGAAATGGTTGAAGGTGCAATTGGCAAATGTATATGGTGTTGACAAAGAATCCTTGGAAGGAAGAGTTAAATTTATCGAGGACAACATGGACAATGTATTAGCCTCCGCCAAAGACCCATACAAAGAAGGTGCTTGGTGGCAAAAGGCCGAAAAACCATGGCAAGCCTTGAGTGTTTGTTTTGAATTGGCCGAGGCTTATGAACTTGACGATCCTACGAAGTTTGTTTCTCATTTACCTGTTCACCAAGATGGTACATGTAATGGGTTACAACATTATGCTGCATTGGGTGGTGATGTTGAAGGGGCTAACCAAGTTAATTTGAACCCGGCTGAAAAGCCACAAGATGTGTACAGTTACGTTGCGAGGTTGGTTGAAGTGAGAGTTCGTGCGGATGCCGCCAAAGGAAATGAATATGCCATATTCTTACAAGATAAGATTAAGAGAAAGGTTGTCAAACAAACTGTTATGACAAATGTCTATGGTGTTACTTTTGTCGGGGCTATTTTGCAAATCAAGAAGCAACTTACACCTATGGTTCCAAAAGACGACAATGCTCATGCTTATGCTAAATACCTTGCAAAGTTAGTTTTTGATTCTATTAGAGAATTGTTTGAAAATGCCCACTTGATTCAGGATTGGTTGGCAGAATCTGCCAAAAGAATTACCAGATCGGTCACATTAGACTACGCTGAAGCTCAAGATGCTGATCATGACCTCCATACCTCGTCTGTTATCTGGACCACACCATTGGGTTTGCCATGTGTACAACCATACCGTATTCATAAACACAGGGGAATCAAAACTTCAGTTCAAGATGTCACAATCGTTGATCCAAGTGGTAGTAGTCAAGTCGATCCAAGAAAACAAATAGCTGGGTTCCCACCAAATTTTGTACACTCGTTGGATGCTACACATATGTTGATGACGGCTACGGAATGTGCCGAGAAAGGTTTGAATTTTGCTTCTGTTCATGATTCCTACTGGACTCATGCCCGTGATGTTCCAATTATGAATGAAAGTATTCGTGACCAATTCGTTAAACTTCACACATCCAATTTGGTGAGTTTATTGAAAGATGAGTTTACTGAAAGGTACAAGGATACGTATCAAATCATTCGTGTTTCACTAACTACCGAATTGGCACAAAAAGTTAGGAAACTTAAAAAAGAATGGGCCAAATCCTTGAATAGACCACTTAAAATTGAAGATGAGTTGTATATGGAGAAGAGAAGATTGCAAATGTTAGAATCCGACAATCCTGAAGAAGTTAAAGCTGCAGAAGCCATGGAAACCACCATCAGTGTGACTCGTGAATATCCAGTGTATGATTTAGTTTCTACTAACACGACTAAAATCTTGGACATCTTGGTACCAATTCAATTCCCTGAAGTTCCAAAGAAGGGTGATTTTGATGTGGAGTTGGTTAAACAATCGCAATATTTCTTCTCATAGAATAACAGAAGTTTTAGGACTCAAGATAATACGAATGACACGAATGATGATGAATTTTGGGTTTTAAAGGTTAGAGAGGTACATAAATAATCTAGAAAACAAGTCTTGTATATATGAAATTGTATAGTATTCGGGGTGTAATATTAGGTTTTGTCTCCCCACTTTTTTTTTTGTTTTTGTTCATTTTTTTTTTATTAATCTATGATAGGGTATGGATAAGTTCTAATGTGAGTGATGGCTTTCACCTTCTCTTGTTAAAATACTACCACTTTCCAATTGCTGATCCAAGTCATTATTAGGATCTATTATGTAGATTTTATCTGGATTCAAAATACGTTTTGGATCTAAACTTAACTTAATCTTCCTAGCTAGATCAATCGTATCCACTCCCAACTCCTCTTGCAAATACAATCTTTTCCCCACCCCCACACCATGCTCACCACTTACTGTGCCTTCAGCTTTGACACTTCTTTGTACCATGCGATCAACGACCGCTTTTACTTTTTGATAATCGGGGGAATTGTACAATATCAAGAAGTGGCAATTGCCATCCCCCACATGACCCATAATGGAGAACAAATTGTTGAATCCCGATGCATTCAAATCGTCATTGGTATCACTAATAATTTGTGCTAAGCGTGACACAGGCACTGCTATATCTGTTCCCCAGCCTTGAACATCAGATTTATCGGGCAACACCTTTTTCCCATATTCAAATGTTGACCAGAACCCATTTCTTCGTACTGACCAAAGTTCCGCGCTTTCTTCTTCATTGGAACTACTTCTGAATTCAAGTATGTTATGAGCCTGGCCAATTTCTTTTATAAGACGGGCTTGATCTGCGATTGATTGTCTCGATGGACCACCAAGTTTGAAAAACAAGGTGGGTTTCTCTAGTTGCTTTTTACTGCTTGTTTGATTCACGAATTCAATCATTTTCTCATCCAAAATCTCCATGGCATTCGGTTGCACTCCACGAGAGACTACTTCCAGTGCCATAGCCGCAGCATCACTAATTGTGGGGAAACATGCCACGCTGACAAACTCGTATTTGGGCTTTACGTGTAGTTTAACAGTTATTTCCGTCACTAACCCCAATGTACCTTCACTGCCAATGAACAATCTCGTTAGATCGTATCCGGCACTTGATTTACAAGGACGTTGTCGTGTTTTAATGATTGTACCATCAGCTAGAACCACTGACAAATTAACCACATTCTCTTTCATGGTCCCATATTTAAATGCATTCGTGCCAGATGCACTGGTGCCAACCATTCCTCCAATATTAGCACCTGGTCCCGGATCAGGCCCAAACATTAAATGGTCCCCATTACCTTGTGGTTGGTTGCTTAGGTAATCGTTGAGATCCTGCCAACAAACACCTGGCTGTACAACCACGTCCAAATCATCAGGATGAAATGCAAGGATTTTGTTCATTCGATTGAACGAGATCGAAATGCTGTGTGGACCACGGGTGTGAATATTTTGTCCTTCAATTGAAGTCAACCCAGAATTGGCAACAATTGGGATGTCATGCAGATGAGCAACTTTCAATAACTCAGAAACTTCTTCAGTGGAACTTGGATATATGATTGCGCTAGGTTTTTGAACCTCGGGTTTAGGTGGATGGTGGGTTGAAAAGAAAGAATCGTTGTGGGATTTAAGAACCATTTTGTCTGTGGATACATTTTCTTGACCCACAATTGCTATCATTTTGGCTAATCCTAATTCGAATTGTTCCTTGTTGGCATATTTTGGAGGTGATAATTTGGGTAATGGTAATGTGGAGGAATTGTCTGGGTTGACGTTGTGTTGTGCAATTGGTTGCTCTCTAGAATACCCCAATGCAAACCCAGCCCCGAGGAATACCGATCCAAACATAAGATATCTCCATGGGTCGGTAGATTTCTTCCATCTTCGGGGAGTTAATGTACTCTTCGACCTGGTAAATGATCCAAACATTTATTGTGAACTGTTATGAGAAAAACATGGAGTGGAAAAATAAATTAGAGACCAGAAATGTGGCCGTAAATTTTGCTGCAACTATGGCAAATGAACAACCAAGCAAACGCGCACATTTTGGTTGGCTTTGGAATTGCAATAACCGTGAGTTGCTAATCTACAACGGTAATTTCCAGATATTGATTTAGTTAAATTTCCTATATATCTCTGAATATGCATTGTCTATCTGTCCATATACAACAACTTCCCTAAATAATCTTTCCTTGCTGTTCCAAATTTTCAATCAAAGGAAGCAATGGTTCCATTTCGGTTCTATCCACCAAATTGAATTCATTCACAAAGGAAATGAAATGCGCAAAGAACGAATTCCAATGTGCTTCCAAGGACAAATGAACAATGATGTCAAAATGGTTGTAATATATATGAGCAAAGATTCTAAACATCTGTCTTGTAATGTTCTTGCAATCTTTTAAAAAGTTAGGAGGGAAAGCGCCCCCATTCTTGGTAGGAAATACACTCTGGTCGTTTAGCTTGTTCGATATCCAAGTGATGACATATTCGATATACTGACAAGCAGGCAAATTCACTGCTTGTCCATTTGAGTTCACCCATAAGTAGTTGGTATTGGGACCCGCATTCATCGTTGGACAAGCTTCAGGTGTATCATATTCTTGAATCACACCGTAGAATCGGTTCAAATGATTGAAAAGCTCGAATATATTGAGGGCTAACCATTCGCAATAATCAACGTATTTCGGAAGTTGGACAATCGTCTTGAATGATCCTTTCACCAACGCCGACTTGACATATGGGTCACATAAGAACAACGGAGGTTCGCCATTTATTGCACTATTCGATGTTGTTTGCACTGTTGATCTCTTCAGAGGCAGCATATTCTGCTGTGATTGAAGTTGTTGTGATGTTTGCTGTTGTTGATGTTGTTGCAGTTGAGTAGTCCCAAGCTTGTTACGCTTAGTAGGGGATGAAGTGTAATGGTTTGTCCCTGTGGCACCTCGAGCAGATAATTTGGTAGGTGAACCTTTGGTTGGAGATTGGGTTCGTCTCAAGTTGTTTCCTGATAGATTTGAATGTGAATACAATGAAGGTTGTGTTGGTTCCAAGTCTTTCTTGTTCTTCTTGGATGTCCTTCCAAGACCTCGTATGGTATTTAAAAATGACATTTGCTTTGAATGGTGATACTTAAAGGAGTGTTGACTGTCTCTCTACGTGTACTGTTGTAGATTTGTTTTTGAATGTCCTGTGTTGAAAAAGCTTCGTGTTTACCCTTAAACACGTATTTTCGGCAACACACAGGACGAAAAAAAAAAAAAAAAAAAACCTTGATTTCCTTTTGGCTGCCTGGGCATTCTACACGCACAATTTTTTGTGGACTTTTTTTTTTTACGTGTGTGTATTATTTTATTTTTCGTGTACGATCTACCGAATAATTATGTCTAAAACAGGGCTCTTTTTTTTTTTATACGAATCCACCCAAAGATTCACCAACCTTCACCTTTTGGCCAATTTTCAAGTCGAATTTGAAGTTGTCTGGAGCTTCAAAAATCAATACCACCGTAGATCCCAACTTAAATCCACCAATATCTTGTCCTTTTGTCAATGGGTATCCTCCTAATAATCTACTAGCATTAGTGTAAGTTGCCTCGTATACCGTATTCTTCCTCAATTTCTTACGTTTCTTGTCTTCGTATTCGTCGTTGGTTATTGTTAAAACGTCACTGGCTGAATAATCTCTCTCTTCCAACAATGGGGTATTCTCGTTAACTGTGGTTGAGGAAGATGATGATGAAGACGAAGAATACACTTCGTGTTCGTAAATATCATTGGTTTTCAAATCCTTGTCGAAATTGACAACTATACTACCAACATTCGTAGCACCAACAGGAATCATGGAAAAGAATCCATACTTCCAATATCCCAACAATGCAACTCTCTCATTCAACACAAACAAACCTTGTAGAGTCTTCTGGAAAAATGGAGCAACAGAAAACAACTCTCCAATGAAATGACGTCTTAATGTAGTGACCCAACTGGTTGGGGAATGGAAGTGGTGGTAGTCACCTGGAGCTAAGTATATGACAGCGAAATACAAGTTCTTTTCACGGAAATATTCAGATGGGTTTGGTGCAAGTTCTTCAGCAACACGCAATTCTCTGGAGAAAGAAGCCTTCTCTCCTGCAGCAGTACCATCATTTTCATCTTCATAATTCAATTCATTCAAATGGTAAGTGGATTTTGAATTACCACCCACTATATCGTCCATGGAGTATGAAATACCATTGATTTTGGCAAACTCTTCATCACGACGAACTATGGTTTCGTCATCGCTGTTATGATCGAAATGCAACGAATGTGTAGGAGCAGCCAACTTTCCTGTGTTCAAACCCAACAAGGCATCAATGGAATATGTCATTCCTTTCACTTGTTCGATTTCACCATTATCAACGATACCGAACTTCAACACTTTACCATCAGCAGGCGAAACCAAGTCACCTTCTGCAATGGGCCTGGTCTCCGGCCTGATTTCTCTATAGAAAAAGTCAGACAAGTTCTTGTAGCTTGACAAATCTGGATTCTCCATTTCGTCTAAATTGACTCCAAAAATAGCAGAATATACTCTGTACGAAGGACTCCTTATCCAGACTGGCAAGTTTATGGAATTGACTTGACCCCACAATCTCGAAATGGTCTTCAATGGCAATGTGGAATATGCATACAAGTGCCATGATTGTGGTCTAATCTTGTATGGATTTTCTTCATGCTCACCCTTTTCATATTTCATTTTGGCATATACACCACCCAAGACAACTGTCAAAGAAGTAATGGTCCACCATTTGATGAACCTACGACGTTCTTTCTTGATGTAAGGTCTATTACTACGTCTTGAGAAAATTCCCATACGTAAATTCTTGAACTTGGACTTTATCTTCTGGTTAGCGCTAGAAAACAGTCTTTTGGAAATTCTCAAATTGCCAAAAGGTAACAAATGCCTTTTGTTTGGTTTGTTACCACTGCCAGCGACATTTGGATTTCTTGACCATGTTGAATAGTACAACATGTTTCGCTTAGGCCTCGGAATTTTCGGGAATTGGTAATAATAGTTGCTGAAATAACGTTTTTGGTTGATATTTGGAGATCCCTTGGGTTGCTGGTGTTGTTGTTGTTGTTCTTGTTGTTGAAAGACAGATTCTGCCATCAGCGATGCTCTTGACAATGGTTTGGTGAGGTTATTGGGGCCGTACATAAATGCGCCAGGACTAGCGTTCAGTCGTACAAAATTTCTACGCCAAACAGACATAGGAGGTCTGAACTGCATTTCTTATTTTTTTTTTTTTTAGGTTTTGAAAAATTCGAAATAAACGACGTGATTTTGGGTGAAAGAGTGTATATGAGATCTGTCAGAAAAAGAAAAAACACGGAACTGTTATTTACTGTACTTTTTTTTTTTTTTTTCTTAGTGGTTAGGGTGAGAGGAGGTTATACGCAGGTCGCGATTTTTTTCTCTCCTATTGGTGGTGATTAGCTTTTGTCCTGCACTATTTTTCTTGTTACAGGAATTTGGCACACGACAATTACCACATGCGGAATATCCTCCTATTGTTCCAACCTTCTTTAAGATAATACAATCCCAACAAAAAGTGGAGATTAACAGAACCACCAACCCTCTAGATGTATTCCAGGGAGAGGAGAAGCGGGACGAGGTTTCCGGGTAGTCTTGACTTGGCTCAGGTAAGTTCAGCTCAGCTCAGTTCAGCTCAACTGAAGTAAGTTCGCCCAGACTATTACTAAAGATTGATAATCGGGAGTCGTGTCCTGCTACCCAGACCTTCCTGCTTTGTACCACCACCACACAAAAGCCGAGGTGATTATTTATGTATTATATGCTATATATTTTTCCACAATCTCTGTTTTAAGCTCTCGATAAACTCAACAGAGACGTAATGCAAATCATCGTTGTCAGATAAGTTAGCGGCGTATTCGAATAGTAACTTGAGATTCCATAAATGCTCCACCGATTGCGGGTTGTCCACGTGATCCATCAACTCTAATTCATTGTCGATAATGTTGAATATAGACAAACCCGAACTGGCGCTAGAAGAAAATAAATCTGCCTCCGCACGAGGATTATTTTCAAATCGCCAGATTTCTTCAGTATTTTTATCCAAACGTGACAACAATTCAGTACTCAATACGGAATTATCTAGGCTTTTGCTCTCCTCGAGCTTTCGATTGTTTTGTAAAATTGTGGCAACATTGGGTTTCAATACTCTGTAGTTCTTTCTTTGATCCACATACAATGTCAAGGACTGTTTGAATTTTTCCAAGAATTCGGAGTTAGACAGAAGGTCTAGAGCCACTTTGAAAAAATCAACCGATTTGGTTTCAATCGTTGAAATTCCACTTATATCAGGCAACAAACACGGAGATAAACTTTCTTTAATGGTACCGTCTTTCATGGTTACACAAATGGGGATTTTGCATGGTTTGTTTGTCTTGACATCTCTCACTACCAAACATCTCGGTTGAAGTGCCAACGTCCAAAAATGACGAAGTGCCTGTAGATGTACCTCATATTCACTATTTTCGGTTGGATAAATCGGGTACAAAGCTGTTGCCAAACTGGCGATCGAAAACGGCGAATTGTCAAATGCATATTGACCTCCACCTAAAAACAAAAAGCCCAAGGCAGTGTTGACTGCCATGTATCCACCAAACCCAATCTTCTTGGTCGTATCATTGTGCAACACACGTAGTCTTCTGAAGACCTCCAAATCACCGCTTGCTGTCATAATAACTGAAGCACAAACTGCCAAAATGTTTTGAAGATTAATGCACCCATTGTAAGCTATTTTTTGGTCATAGTTAACCGCCTGTTTCGTGCTCAATTCCATGATTTTATCGAGATAATGCAAGATGGTATCCCTAGCAGTTAGGTTGTGGGAAGAAGCATATTTCAAAGCCATAGATAAACAAATACCGCCTAGCACGTTGAAATATGTCAACTGATCGCCATCCAATTGGGAAAATTCTCTATTCTCACCTTCAACATATCTATGGAATATTGACAGTGGCATTTGTGACTCAACCCATGATATTGTACAATTTATCTCGTTCCACAAAATCAAATTACGAGCCAACATTCTGAGAAACAACAAATCTGGACGTATGTAATCCAACAATTGCTCAGTGTCAGGTAATTTTAACTTGTTAGCCACATTAATATTCTCTGTCTTGAGATATATGAATGCTAATGCCATAACAGCTCCACAACATGACTTGCCCAATTCTTGAACCGGTTGGAAATCTTTCATGGAGATAGCCAAAGTTGTCAATTTATCAATAACATGAGTATCATTCAAACCCCTCAAATCATCCCCTTTTCCTAAATTCACAAACCCTAATGCTATACCTGCTGCCAATCTGTATCCTTCGTGAACAATCTCTGTATCGTTCTGTGATACCGATGCCGTGATCTGAGATAATAAAACTTCACTCATTCTGCGATGTTGGGTTTCCAAATACAACAATCCAATCCCAATCAAACCAGCTGTTTGGACCATTGTTGGAACATTAAGATCGTTGGCGCCTTGAGGCAACAATGCCACTGCGTGTACTGAAAGAACTTTTGTCAACTTGTTATCCATTGTTCCTCGCAAACTAGCGGCCATTCCAATTAACAACCCGACACTAGTCAATGGATGTTTTGGACCAAGGTAATTATAAATATGCCATTCCTCCAACTTTTTCAAGTGTCCGTTCAACCCTAACCCTAAGAGAAACCCAGCATGTTGAGAATTCAATTCCGGAGGTTTATTGAAAATGATCCAACTACCAGTTATTCCCTTTGCGTCTGGGCCAATACTTAAACCCGAGGAGACACCATTATGAAAATATCCCCACTCGGAAAAGTTCTTGGGTACTCGTTCTTCTGAATAAACAATATTTGTCATAGTGGGATGTATCAAAGTATTCAAGTTGAATTTTGGAATGGGGAACTTTTCAGTCAACAACGGTTTCTTACTGGCATAAACCAATGCTGCCCTGCCTAATGGTATAGTCAAGGTACGCAACGCAACAACCACAGCAAGATCTCTCTGCAATAGCACCAAGTCGTACTCGGAAATGTTCTCACTCGCTTTCAAATATGCAGATTGCACTTTCGTCTGATGCAATAATGTCGTAATCTCAAAATACCTTCTATCACTGTCAAAGATGAGTTTGGTTATAGACATTCGTTCCATTTCAGATTGACCATCCCAATGTGACATTGATTCATTGTCATCTAAGACCTCTGCAATCAAGGAACTAATGCTTACAGGACCTTTGTCGTTATCAGCACTGTAGCTTGTTATTGAGCCCAGCCCCGTCATGAACTTGTCTAAATCTTGTCGACCAACTAAGTCAAGTGCTTGTGGTGTCCATTCAAAATTCGGGTTTTCTTGGCAAACCAGTAACGCTTCCTTCAAGGGTATAGCAATACCTAAGGGAAACGATTCCAAGGTTGTCTTTGTGATTCCAAGTTCTGACATTAACCCAACGATTGTCGACGGTCCATACTGTGACGACACAAGAACTTCGAAAAGTTTCAAGATGCTGTGTGTTCTTGGTGTTATCAAAGCATCCACTGCATCAGATTCCTCCACCAATTGCGAGAATGATAAATAGGTAACGATGTTGTTGGTAAACAAACTTGCTAATGATTGTAGTAAATTTGGAGGCAACTGTAGAATCAAAGCCAGTAAGAAACGTGTGTTTTGATCAATTGCCTCTGGCTTTATACCATAATATTTAACCCAGGTGTCAGGCCAACCCATCCACGTTGTTAATTGACACAACAAAAAGTTCAACCTGGATAGACTCTTTGACATCGTCGAATCTAATCGAGTCTCTTCTCGTAGTAAGTGAAGTGACAACACAATGTATGGGATTAGATCATGAAAGTCATAGTTAACTTGAGAAGATTCATGTAATCTTTTTGCAGCATTTAGTAGTCTAGTGATTTCATTTCCGACACATTGAACTCCTTCTGTAAAGGGGAAGATCAACGAGAGCAATGCTATAACAAATGCTTCCCATTCGTCTTGATAGTTGTCTTCCACAAATGCAGATCTCCATAGCATCCACATGATATGATTGATAGTTGAGCCAGACAAATACTTGAAACATTTCAAACAAGCCTGTACAATTTGACTTGATGGTTCCAAAACTATTTCAGTAAACACTATGGTGCCATCGGCTAATGTCATTGTCACTTTAGAATCACAGGAACTAATTAATGATACCACTGGTAGTTTTGATTCCAGTAAACGAGAAATTGATCTCATTTCATGAAACGGATTGACAATTGCGATTCGTTGGTTTTGCTTCAATAAAATCAAATTTCCTTCAAATTTTGTGGAATTTAATGGGATACAATCAAGACATGAAGTTTTATAAACCAACAGATGTCTAGACGTTGATGAGTTTTTGTATATCAAAACATTGCATTGCTTTTTTAGCTTATTGAATACCACAATTCCTTCTTGGTCATCAAACCAGATGTTAAATACGCGTAAATGCTCTCTATTCAATCGACTGCCAAATGTTTCTATTTTAGATAGGATCATATCCTTCTTGAAACCTGAGAAATCGTGTAATAAACTGTGATGGTCGCTACCCATTCTGCCCATAGAAGAAACATCTGATAATAATGTACTAGTACGTTTCTTTTCCATGTTGAGTGAAAGTGAATGGATGGGTTCAAAACCAGCATCGTCGTCCAAAATTCGTGAGGGATTGGGAGTGGTTATAGACCCATAACGTCTCTTTTGCAATTTCGAGGACAGGTTTTGGCCAAATTGCACGGTTCGCGACGGTGATTTGACATGATAAATGTTGATTGAGCCATCATGAGAATTAAACGTAACACATAACGACCCCGACTTGTTTATATCGCGTCGAGGAAATGTGATCAACTCTTCGTTTTGGGAAATGATCGAAGTGGAAGTTGTAGCAACGATTCGAAAATCATCAATTGGATCAACCAACGTCAAAATCGTTGCAGAATTCAAGTGGGACGTGTTGTTGTAAATGGCACCATTGTGTGGAATAAATGATTCATTTTGGTCTCGTTGTAGTACAATTCCCGACTCGAAAGGTAATGCATTTTTCAATGTAAATGGTAAGTTCACACAATACGTTCGCCCATCTGGATAATAGATATGAATGGCTTTTCTCAAACACACGGCCAACACTTCGGTGACGTCCTCTTTATTCACAAAGTTCGTATAGGTGGCAGTGACAATGTTCTCGTCGTACGTTAGTATCTTCGATATTAAGGATTCTTTGATGATCGCTAGTTTCTTGGCTGCAATCATGAGTTGCTTGTTCTGGGGAAACAAGGACAATTTGTATGGTTCTTGAAACGGTACTGGGTATGATAGTTCCTCCAGTAGATCCATCATCGGGAATGACAACGCTCCATTTATAATTTCAGGTGACATAGTACGGAGTCTATAGTATGTAACCCAGGCTTTAATGTGTGTTGATCTATTGTTTTAATTTACCTTTTTTTTTTTTTTTTGTTTACGAAATTTTTCATTTATTTTTTTGTTCGTCCTTTAGTTTGATCCCACATGCTGGATCTACAAGCTAATACAAGTA
Source organism: Candida frijolesensis (assembly GCA_030557105.1). NCBI lineage: Eukaryota > Fungi > Ascomycota > Pichiomycetes > Serinales > Debaryomycetaceae > Candida > Candida frijolesensis. The sequence goes on along the minus strand of JAKTVH010000040.1, from coordinate 19,374 downwards.
TTATGATTAGGTAACAAAACAAGTAATATACTGAATCTGGCTGATCTATTTACATGATAAACACTATATATAGCCACTTTCGTTCATCTTTTTTATTTTTTTTTTGTATTTATTTGAATAGATATGTTTATTCGATGATTCTGGTAATCAAACCAGTACCAACAGTTTTACCACCTTCTCTCAAGTTGAAACGTTGGTTAACTTCTAATGGACAGGATTTGATCAATTCACCAACCATTTCAATGTTGTCACCTGGCATAACCATTTGGGAGTGGTCAACACCTTCACCTTCTGGGAAGACAAAAGAAGCGGTAACGTCATTAGTTCTGAAGAAACATTGAGGCTTGTAACCTTCACCGAATGGGGTGGAACGACCACCTTCTTCAGCAGTTAAAATATACATGGAAGCCAAGAATTTCTTGTGGGAAGTGGCAGTTCCTGGTTTGGCCAAGACCATACCTCTCTTGATTTCGTCTCTCTTGACACCTCTCAACAAAACACCACAGTTGTCACCAGCCATAGCAGCATCCAATTCTTTCTTGAACATTTCAATACCAGTGACAGTGGTCTTGAATGGTTTTTCAAAGCCACCGACAATTTCAATTTCTTCACCCTTCTTCAAGACACCTCTTTCAACTCTACCAGTGACAACAGTACCTCTACCAGAAATGGAGAAGACATCTTCGACAGGCATCAAGAATGGTTGTTCCAAGTCTCTGGTTGGCGTTGGGATGTGTTCATCGATAGCGTCCATCAATTTCATAATGGCTTCTTCACCAATTTCTGGTTGCTTACCTTGTAAAGCCATCAATGCAGAACCCATAATAACTGGGGTGTTGTCACCGTCAAAACCGTAGGTACTCAATAATTCTCTCATTTCCATCTCAACCAATTCCAACATTTCTGGGTCATCGATGGTGTCGACTTTGTTAACAAAGACAACCAAGTCTTGAACACCGACTTGTCTGGCCAATAACAAATGTTCTCTGGTTTGTGGCATTTGACCATCAGTAGCAGCAACAACAATGATAGCACCGTCCATTTGAGCAGCACCAGTGATCATATTTTTGATATAATCTTGATGCCCTGGACAGTTTCCGACAATAACTGGACGAGAAGCTTTGACAACAACACCGTCGGCATCCTTCAAGGCACGTTGGGCAACGATAAGACCGGTTGGGACTCTGACACACCAAACTCTACCATTGTAGTCATTGACTTCTTTGACTTCTTGTTGGGCAGTACTTGGGTTTTCGGTGTAAAGGGTTGGCTTGGTAATGGTATCTTGTTCAATCACATCAACTAAGGCAGCAAAACTAACTTTCCACTGAGCGTTTCTTGAAATAATTGGTTCGTATTTTAATTGTTCTTCAATTGGTAAGGATTCGACAACATGAGAAGAAGTGACATCACTACCGTTAGGAGAAGTGTAACCGACGACAGTGGCGGCTTCTTGTTGCAATTCAAAGTTAGCAGTGTAACCGGCGTTAAGAAGAACTTGAACTAATTCGTCACGGAACGATGCACTGGAAGTAGTAATGGAGCTGGTTTCTTCACCCCCAGAAATACTAAGACCATCAATGATACTTGCCAAATGTACGGAAGGAAGTTCTTTAACCCAAGGGGCAAACCATTTAGCGGTTTTTGGTTGTTCAGCAACAGTCAATGAAGAGCCGGCTAATTTAGCTCCATATTCTTGTCCAAAGAATTTAACCCATTTAGCATCGGTAACAGAAATGGTTGCTCTAGCAGCGGTGCCAACCAAATGCACAGTTTCAGAAGTCATCAAGCCACAATCATTCAATTGGGACAAAATCCAACCAGAGGATTCGTCTCCTTGAGTACGGAAAACAACAGCACCAGATCCGCTTGCAATGGAACCTTCAGCCAACCAGTAACCATAGAGTTGAAGGAAGGAATCGACACTATCAGAAGCAAGACCAAGTTGTTCAGCAAAAGAAAATGTAACTGGACCTTTGGTGGCACCAACACCACCAACAGCTTGAGTTAAAAATCTGACAGCCTTACCGGTTTCTAACAATTCTTGTGCCTTGACTTTGGCAAAGCTCTCTTCGTTTGCATTTTGTAACCAAGAAACATTGCCTCCTTTGCTAATGTCACCTCTTTGGACATACATGTCATGTTTGGCAGTAACAAGGAGAGAGACGTTAGCACGAGAAGCGTCGTTGAATTCTGGAGCGTTGAATTCACTGTCACCAAATTCAATCATTTTATGATTAGCAGCATCTTTAACAATCAAATCTTCAGCAGGCAAGTAAACAAGCTGTTCAGTTTTTGGGTCGTAACAAGCAATCTTAACTTCTTTCCATTGTGGTTCGATTTCATCAAGAAACAAGAAACCTTTGTCAGTTAAAATACGGGAATCTTCACTCAAACAATCGACATGTGCATAATGTCTTTTGTCGGTTTCGTACTCAACGTGGGCAGTAGAAATAGTAATACCTCTGGCTCTTTCTTCTGGAGCTCTATCAATGGAACTGTAATCCAAAAAGTTAGCTTGACCTTTGTCGGCCAAAACCTTGGTGATAGCAGCAGTCAATGTGGTTTTACCATGATCAACGTGTCCGATGGTACCAATGTTCACGTGTGGTTTGCTTCTGTCGAATGAAGCGTAAGATCTAACCAAAGCTGGAATGGATCTAGAGACCACGCTACTAGTTGGGATTCTAGCAGTAGGACGCACTGAACTCAAGCTTTTATACATTGTTGTTCTTTTTACGGTCTTCCTTGATGAGTTAAAAGAAGAAAAAGAGTTCAAAAGGGAAGAAAAGGAAATTCCTGAGAAACGAAAAATATAAAAAAAAAAAAAATTTTCATCGACAATGGGATTGGTGTGCGTGAGAATAAGGGTAACCGTCCAAATCTCTAACGAAGGACAGACACGACGGGGTCGTGCAATCGTCAAAAATTAAGTGAAGCCAAATTTGCATGGATAATACAACGCTTTATATCTATTCCTATAAAAGCAGGTCATCTTCTCCTATTCTTTCGTGGTCTAGTTCTTCATGTCTATTTTCGTTGACAATTCTCTCGATGGCTTCTCTTTCTAACTCGTCTGCCGATTCGCCACGGTGTTGGCCACCCTGGAAATAGACGTAGTAGATACAAAGAAGCAACAACGTGCCCTGTAACAACGCAGCCACCAAATATGAGACCCAAGAGCTCCAATGAGATCCTTTTGTAAAAAATAATGTGGCGGTGAAGACAAACCCGCCAGGAGTTTGAATACACATCATTCCGATCGACAACGTTCCTGGGTGTTTGAGGTGGTACGTTGTGTTGATCTGTGGGACATACTTAATTACTGTCAACAATGCTGACAATAATCCGTTAACATTGGCAATGGAATAAAGCATCGTCAGATTGGTTGAAAACCCAATAGCTATCTGGACAAGTGAGATCACACCGTGACAGGCTACCCATCTTCCCACATCTTCTATGCGCTTGTATTCCACCTTATCTTGTTTAATGGAATCCCTGGTGACAACCAATACAAACACCAAGATTAAAATTGCACATGTACATTGAATCCCAATCTGGAATAAATTCAATTGTGAATTGATACAATTGAAGGTGTCCAATGCACCTATCGCACAGCAGTGCCTTGCTTTGGAGCTCACTAGTATGATATTCGTCAATGTGAATATGGATGAGCAGGATCCTAATAACAAAAAGTTTGTGGATAACCCTTCAGATGTTCTTTTGATGAAGATTCTTCTGTATTGTGGGACATAACTTATAATGATACCAATGGAAATCAAGATCAGGAACACAAAATTCACTGTAGATGCTCCGTCATATACAGCACAGTTCTCGAACCCATCACCCACATCGTCTCTTTTAAAATAGTCTAACATTATATGGAACACCGAATAATTAACTGGTGTTTCTTCTCCACGTTTTAGATTAGACTTGTTGCTGGGTGTGATCTTTTTTTTTTTTTGGAGTCTGGTTTGCCCTTGGGATTTTCTGTGCGTGGCAGCCATGGAGGAGAGGACAAGAGAGCAGAGGGGGGAAGGGAATCAGTGGGAAAAGATCGAGTCGCGTTTTGGCGTTTACTTTAAACGTTTGTGTTAACAAGAAAAAAAAAAACTCTTCCCATATACCTAGCAGTATAACTTCAACCAGGCGCGATCAATAAGAAGTCCATTGAGCAAAACTACGTCACGCAAAATTCATAGTTAATATGTCCCTGCTATGGGCTGCAAAAGCTGCAAGAAAGAAGCGAACGGGAAATGTTGCCGGTTCATCACGATGGGTTTCAAACGAATTGAATAACCAGTTCATGGATTCGTTCCATCTGATTGAAGAATTCTATTATAATGCTGTCTCGGAACATGATCTTTTGAATTCTACTATGGACGAGATATATCTGGGAACATTCAGTGTTGACACAACCAGTTCAACAACAACAACAAGAAGAAGTCCCACCAAGAAGCTAACTCCACAGTCACGAAACCCTACCAGATTTAACACTTCATCCAACACCCCACAGTTTAAACCCAAGAAATTGGAATCCCTAGAACTGATGTCGCATGAGAGAACCACAGTTGTGGATGTGTCTTTGGAGGTACCACTTGTACGAGAACCAGTAGTCACAGAAAAGTTTGATTTACAGGATGTAATTGTTTCTAGAGATGACATTGTCGCAACCAATACCAACGATCGAAAAAGTTTGCGTGTCAGTGAAGATTCATTCGAAGCAATCAGTAAGTCCATAAGGAAAAGCATTGCAGAAAAGACTAGTGGTGCTTCGTCAGGTCACAAAAAGGAAGTATCTGGCCGCCAAGCACCACGTTCCAACAACCAAACTTTAAGAACTGAAGTGGGTGTCAACATCGGCAAATCTTCCGACAGGTTGAGTACTTCCAAAACGAGTCGAAGTTCAGTGTTTGTTGCGCTACCTCCTAGAGAACCTATTGTCATAAATTCCACTACTAAATCTCGAAGAAGTACCTTAAAATCAAGACATATCGGGAACCTACCCAGAATAGAACATGAAACAAAGATGAGTTCACACTCACCTGTACCACTACTATTGAATAAAAATTTGGGAGCCGATAATGTTGATCTCCTGGACAAATTTAGAATTTCTCCAGTACAACTACCCAGTGACTTAAAGTTCTTGTACAACACATCACTGAACACGGAAGTACCCAAGGCGAATGTGAACCTGGATAGTAAAACAAAAACAAATCACAAAATTCAAGAGGCTACTCCAGTCGAATCCGACAACCACACTATGGACCTTAAGACTAAGCATGATAAGATCGAAAATGTTGCTAGATCGGATATTGCTCCATTAGATCCAGCTCATGCGGACGATGCCCTTCTGTTAAACACACCTGCAAAGAGTCGGACAGAAGAGATACTGCCTGTGGAGAAGTTGTGGGATAAAATTGGTAAATATCGATCACTTTCACCAGTTCGAAGACCACCAACAAATGTGGTGACGCCAACAATATCTAGAAAATCCAGGTCTCGCTCGAGATCCCCATTAAGACGAGAAAGAGCGAGAACTACTACTATGTCTGGTTCTCCATCACAACCAGGAACGGTCAACAGAAGAAGTAGATCGCCTATAAGGGCGGGAATTATTGCAGGGGAAGACGAAGCTGTTCTTGTAGATAGATTGACTGCACCTACCAGCTCCAGTGCTGCCAAATCTAAAATTCTGAATAGGAAGACTGGGGATGCAAAAAAATTGGAAAGAAATAGATTCTTGACGGCAACGCTTATTCCAACTTCCAATGATAAAAGTTCCAACATGTCCAAATCTAAGGACGGGTCACCTGTTAAAGCTAGAACGGACACTCCAAAATTCCCCAAGTTTGAAGCTGGCGACATTCCGAAATTGAGATTACCCATTGTGGAGAAGAGGACTGAGTCAACAAAGATTAAGCAAAAGTTTTTCATCAAGCCGACTAATGTGCTCAAGCGAAAATCTGAACTGGCGAAATCGAAAATTGAACTGGGAATTATTGGCCAAGAAAACGGAACCCATGTTGAGCTAGTTGAAAAGACGGAAGAACCAAATACCGAAAGACAAAACAAGAAACTGAGGGGTCCCAATGGAGTCGAATTGCCAGATGCAGCTAGAGTTGTTTCAAATAAGAAGAACATGCAACAGATTAACATAACGCCAACCAAACCAAGTGAGAAGAAATACAAAGATATCTTGCCTGCGACTCCTATCCAGATATCACCAGGGAGTCTTCCAGTAATATTATCTGACGATGATCTATCTGCGTCTCACAAAAAAGTGCTTCAATCTTGGGCACATACACCTATTCTTCGGAGAACATTAATGAATAATAGAGCGATCGATCCTACTACGGTATTTAAAAACAACCCCAAAATTGATTTGAAGGCAACTTTTGAAAGTGAAGAATCAGTCAAAAGAGGTCAACAGTCACCTGTACCAACTCCAAATCCACGACAACGAGAAAAAGAAGCTAAAAGATATACGCTGCAAATGGGCTATATTCTATAGTGCTTAAACTTGTATTGGGAACTACGCGCTGAACTAATGCATAAATCTATTTACGAGCGGCCAATGCTGTAGCTTTATTCCATTCCGACGTCCATTTAGCCACGTCTGGTTTTGGAACAACATAAAGTCTCAATGCATTATCAAATAATGGTGCTTTTGGCTTATCACTCATCAACGCACTGTTAACTTCAACTTTTTTACCAACTTTGATCAACCCACCAGATTCCGTTTCCATAAAACATTCCAATTTCTTGACATTGAAATCTTTGTGTTTGGGGTCCTCAAACCATTCTCGTGGTCTGTTTAAAACTAACTCTAGTAATTCTAAAGGTGTGCTTAATTCACTGATTTCACCAATAAAATCAAATTCGTCTGTGGTGGGGTATAAGATCATGGCTGGGAAAATCAATTGTGATTGGTAATCTTTAGGATCTTCCAAACGGATTTGAGCTTCTTTCAATGCATCTGGTGGATTGGAACTTTTGATAATTTCAACATGTCTCAATTTGATAGAATTCTCCAACACAATGTTTTCCAATCGCTTTTGTTCTTCTTCTTTCTGCTTTTTGGATTCTATGTCCGCAAGTAATTGTTGTTTATCTTTGACTTGTTTTAACAATTTCTGTAAATCTTTGTTCTCTGGGTCTATATTTAATCCATATTCAATGATCTTAATAGCCTCATCAAACTTTTCAATGGCGAAGAATGCTCTCCCTGATCTGAAGCATGCTTTTATGCTTTTTTCATCAATCATTAGCGCTTTTTTGCAATCTTCAATACAACGTCTATAGTTCTTCAATTCCAAATTACATGCGGCACGGTTCAAGTATAAGGCAGAGTCAATCTCTGGTACTTGACAATCAATATCAATACCCTTTGTGTAGTAGATTATTGCATCTTTGTACTTCTTGTCTTTGTAACAGTCATTACCTTGGTTCTTGAAATTAGAGGCAATTTCGTCTGGATCACCTTCATATGCCAAACTTTTCAAAGCTTCAATATTAATATTCTCTCCACCATCTCCATCAGACTCATCCATTTTGGTCATGAAAAATGGTAAACGATTTAATTCCTCATACACTTCATCGGTGGTTTTATTGGAAAATTCTGCTAGTTGGGGAGGCAATTCTGGTTCCCCTGCCTTTGGAACATACTTCCTTCTTTCCCATTCGGAGATATGTTCTTCTGATTGTTGTGAAATATCTTGAGTTGTGTCGGACATATTGATTGTATTTTGTGTGGACCTCAAGGAATAACTTTTCAGATCCAAATTCTTTTTTTTCAGCTTCATTCTTTGAGATTGTTTTTTGGGATGAGGTTTGAACAAAAGTCCTGGTTTTGTGTCACAATATGACAAGCTTCCGAAATGGAGTGCAGCTATATTCATACTATCGTACTGCCGTTCGTCTGACAAAAGCTGGTAACTGAACAGGTTAGCACTCGACTTCTTTGTTGTATTCTGTTGGATATTGACGACATTAACATCATATGCTATTGTAAGTCGTTTGTGAATATTGCCTGGTCCACTATAAATCAAGAAAGCTAAACAGGCTTCATAGTCAATGTCCCCTTCTGTGAAATTGGTTTTTCTTGGATGATAACCAACATAACAAGTTTTTTGCATCAAACAGTGGACAAGTCCTGGCTGTTCATCGTATAAGTTGGTTGCCATTTAAAAAAAAAGTATATTGCCTCGAGTAACTACACTACGCGTAGATTTTTGTACTACCTGTATACTTTCTGGTCAGCGTTTCCCTTTGTATCTCCTTTTTCCAGTTTTTCACGCCTCATGCTCATCGGGACAGTATAAGTTGAACCACATTGGACCCTGGTTGTTAATAGATCAACCGTGTAAACCAAATAGGAAATTATATATAAGCTCGTGTAAATCGATAGTCGTGTCTGCAGTGACAATAATGTCTCGTTAGAATTCAGAAATCTCAAAATGTAAACAAACAACCAAAAAAATTAGGTATCACACACTAACACACTCTCTCTCACAATGGGTTAGGAAGAAAAAAAATCAAATCAATTTTTCCCTTTTTCTTTCTTTCGAATATTTCTGTTACTTACTTCACATTCATTTTTTTTAAAAACATCTACCACCTCAATTTGATTAAAAAAAAATTGTCATTGAAGATAATCATTACACTAATATAGAAGATGAGAGAGATTGTATGTCATACCTATTGATTCGTGGGATAGATCAGTACTTGTTGGAATCAAGAAATGTGTGTGTTGTTGTTGTCTGAAAAAAAAAAAAAAATGTTGTACGCGCCATTCAATTGATTTCGTCCCATTTGGACTGATCGATCCCAATCTATCAATGCAATTAGAAAACCGATTACTAACTATCTACAATTAGATTCATTTATCAACAGGTCAATGTGGTAACCAAATTGTATGTATCTTTTTTTTTTTTTTGATGTTTTAAATTCTGGGAATCTTTTTTCTTAGTGTATTTTTTGATACAACAGGAAGGTGTGCTGTTTTGGTTTCGTGGTTTCTTTTTTTCTGCCTTGCTTTGTATATGTGGGTTCATGTATTTCGAAAAACCAGACAACATTACCTTGTTGTCAGTATCAATCAATCAATGGACACAGGCATATCATGTTCATTTTACTAACAATTGGTAATTCTAGGGTGCCGCTTTTTGGGAAACTATCTGTGGTGAACATGGTTTAGACAATAACGGAACCTATGTGGGAGATAATGACCTCCAGAAATCTAAATTGGACGTTTACTTCAATGAAGCCAGCTCCGGAAAATACGTTCCTCGTGCTGTTTTGGTTGATTTGGAACCAGGTACTATTGACAATGTTAAGACGTCAGAAATCGGTAATTTGTTCAGACCAGACAACTTCATTTTTGGTCAAAGTTCTGCCGGTAACGTTTGGGCTAAAGGTCACTACACTGAAGGTGCCGAATTGGTTGATTCCGTTTTAGATGTCGTTAGAAGAGAAGCCGAAGGTTGTGATTCCTTGCAAGGTTTCCAAATCACCCATTCCTTGGGTGGTGGTACCGGTTCTGGTATGGGTACCTTGTTGATTTCCAAAATTAGAGAAGAATTCCCAGATAGAATGATGGCCACTTTCTCAGTTGTTCCATCTCCAAAGGTTTCTGATACTGTTATCGAGCCATATAACGCAACTTTGTCTGTGCATCAATTGGTTGAAAACTCCGATGAAACTTTCTGTATTGATAACGAAGCTTTGTACAACATTTGCCAAAAAACTTTGAAATTGCCACAACCATCATATGCTGAATTGAACAACTTGGTCTCTTCTGTCATGTCTGGTGTCACCACTTCATTGCGTTATCCAGGTCAATTGAACTCTGACTTGAGAAAATTGGCTGTCAACTTGGTTCCTTTCCCAAGATTGCATTTCTTCATGGTTGGTTACGCCCCATTGACTTCTATGGGTTCCAAATCATTCAGATCCGTTACCGTTCCAGAATTGACCCAACAAATGTTTGATTCCAAGAACATGATGGCAGCTTCCGACCCAAGAAACGGTCGTTACTTGACTGTTGCTGCTTTCTTCAGAGGTAAAGTTTCCGTAAAAGAGGTCGACGATGAAATGCACAAAATCCAAACCAGAAACTCTTCGTACTTTGTTGAATGGATTCCAAACAATGTGCAAACTGCTGTTTGTTCTGTTGCTCCAAAAGATTTGGACATGTCTGCTACTTTCATTGGTAACTCCACTTCTATTCAAGAATTATTCAAGAGAGTTGGTGATCAATTCAGTGCTATGTTTAGAAGAAAAGCTTTCTTGCATTGGTACACTTCCGAAGGTATGGATGAAATGGAATTTACCGAAGCCGAATCCAACATGAATGATTTGGTCAGTGAATATCAACAATACCAAGAAGCTAGTGTCGATGAAGAAGATTTGGATTATGCCGATGAAGCTCCATTAGACGAAGTTGCTATGGCTTAAATTTGAAAATGCTTTAAATGTTGATAAAAAAAAAATTGATTTACTTTGTTGAAATCTTTCATTTCTAAAATAATTCTGGTTTCTTGGTTTGATTTTATAATATACCCTTTATTATTTTTGACACAATAGCTAACATTGTTATTACATTTGTTATTCAGTAAAGTAAAAAAATGTTGTATAGTAGTTTGTTTTATTGTTGTTATCTATCTTAAACTATTGTTTTTTATTCTCTCTCTATATATAAATATATATTACGTATAATATTATTGCTATCTTTGCGCAACACAAGATATTACAGCAAGAGTGGTGGTTCATTACATCCAGTTAACATGTATTTTTCGTTTATTTTGTTCTTATAGTATACAAATAAAACAGGAAATTGGGTCCATCCTTATATTAAAAAACTCATCTTTCCCTTTTTTTTTTTAGTTACCTCTTAAGAAGTTCTTAACAAAATCTTCTTTATCAACAACGTTATAAGCGTTTTGTTCATCGAAATATCTCATGACATGACATTGTTGTTTCCAGAAATTGACCAATTCTTGAAATTCCATTTGTCCCTTAGCCAACAAGATATTATTTACGGCAATATCATTATTAAATCTTTGTCTTTCAAATTCTTGTCTAATTTTAGTCTTGATGTTGGAAATTGGCATATCTAATTCATATAAATCAGCAAATTCTTGTGAATTTCTAATGAATTTACGATACAAGTGTAGAACTCTACGTCTCAATTCTGGACTGGAGGCTGAATAACGGGTGGTTTCGGCAAATTGGGTGGCTAATGTCATTGTGTGTTAACTGTATGTGATTGGGGAAAATGTGTGTATGACCTGAATAGATAATGATAATGGTTGTTTGAGTTGGGTCAAGTTGAATTGATAGTTTTTTTTTTTTTTCTTCTTTGTTAGTTAAAGTCTCGCTAATGGTGAAGCTTTGGTTGGTTGAACAAATCACATAAAAAATTTGAAAAATTGGTTGGCGCACGGCTACAAAGAGAGGAATCTAATTTGGCAGCAAAGTAGAAATGTATAATTAACGACTTGACGTCATCTCTATTTAAGTTCTTGTTGGATCTGTTTGAGGAATGAATCCGAATGCTCCAAGATCTTGACAAATCTACACAACTCAAAACACCAATCCCATTTACCTGATCTATCTAACATTTTAATGATTTTCAAAATGATTTCTTTGTCCACTTCACTCAATTGATCCTTATTGCTCTTTTCATCTTCATGTTTATAATTCAAATAAATAATTAGATAATTGTAACATAATTCGACATTATCAATTTCAATTAACCTTGTCATAAATTTCTCAGGGGTGGTTTCTAAAACATTGAAAAATGTATTCCAATACCCAATTTCTATCTTCCTTAAACAGTTGATATATATAAATTCTGAATTATCGGTAAATTCAATCAACTGGAATAGTCTCTTTAAAGGTAGATACTTTTCATCCGTCAAGTGTTTGAACAATAATAATTCTAGACAATAATGGAAACTTTTAAAATGTTTATATTTCTTAAATGAACTTTCCAAATCGCCCTTGTGCAATAAATCGAATTCAATAAAATTGTTCAAAATAAGTTTATGAGATACTCGATTTCTAATAATCAACCCTCCAGCAGTTTGTTTATCAATTGCCAGCGTTTCTATTCCAATTAAATCTAATGACTTGTTATCCAGCACCGTGTCAAATTTTAAAGGTTGCATGCCATCCGCATCCACTGTTATTGGAATCAACGTATCTTCTTCATCATCAAAATCCATTACTTCATCCGGGTGCTTTTTGGCCTTGTCATATGCTTTCTCTATCAATTCATCAATTTCGTAAATCAATATCTGACTCCCATTGAACAAATAAACAAATCTTAAATCATCTTCAAATTTGATGGTTTTAAATTTGAAAAAATCTATATTGGAATGCAATTTTATCAAATCATACATGTTGTTGTTATTGTTGTGATTCGATGGTTTGATTGCTTGTACTGGGGTATGGACCGATGATGATCTGGATTGGTTCTTCAATAAATAAAAATCTCCCGTGGACAACAAGAATAAGAAATGTCTGTTGTTACACATACTTGTCTGGATGACTTCATCTAAGTCAATACGATTTTTTATGCTTGATAAATAGACTGTCTTGTTGACCGATATGAATATTTTATAATGTTTAACTTCGGCTTCTGTTTTAACTGTCTTATTAGTAGCCAATTGAAGAACAATTAATCTATGATCAGCCGTAAGTATGACAACTTGTCCATTATTATCTTTATCTTCGGATAAATGAACATCTATAAAAGTGCTTTTGAAATCATACTTCCACAATAATGAATCACTAGTAAAAGAAATTTCTTCGCCCCCCATCCCATATTTGGTTTTGGATGCATCTAATACAATAAATTCATCAACCAAGTATTCTTTGTCTTCTTCACTGTCTTCACTATCTTCAAATACATGTTTGGAGCGTCTATTGATAACAATCAAAAAATCTTGAAACCAAAATTGATTCACGATATTTAAAGAATCAGCAAAGTGGTTTCGGAAATTAAACCAAAGAACATGATCAATTTGACCACCCTGAGAATATGGTGTGGAAACAGAAAGATAATCACCATATGCTATAGACAATTGATTATGCTGACTTTTGCCAAAAGTTAACTTCCCAGTTTGGCTCTTCTTGTGTTGGTTGACTCTTCCGTTGAAATGTTCTTGGTTTAATAATATTTTCTTAAATCGGGCTAATATGGGGAACCTAATAATGTTCTTGTTATTCTGAAGTACACTGATGTACTCTTTGTTGTAAAGTATTGAACCATAGGATTTGTTTAATGAAACTTGATATAACTTATTTTTGTTTAGCACATAAAGTGTAGATGCATTTCCAGCAATTTTGATTATTGTTGCTTTTAAAAACTCTCTATTGGTGTCGTTGGATTCGTCCAATTCGTTTAAGATTTGTTGGGAGTCAAACGTGACATTTCCAAACCTCGACACGAGTTTCCAACTTTCATTTGACTTGTCAAGAACTTTGAAAAATTCTCCACATGGTGACCATTCTATTTCCCCTGCTCTAATATCTAAATTTTTGGAAAACTGAAATTGTTTATGATCTATAGTATAAAGTTTCAAACCTTCTTGTTTAACAATTAGCAAGTTAGAATGGGGATTGAATGAAATGGCTTCAATGTTCTCACCATCTCCGATCTTGTACCCATGATCTTTTTCATCGTTCAAAGTCATGTACCAGATCTCGTTCTTCTTATTAACAAATATGAAATAGTTCAAAAACTCATTATACGTGATAAATGTAATCTTACTATTATTGTACCAACTGAATTCCAGGAAATGGAATAGTTTTGTTTTAAAGGTTAACACATTAACCGCTTGTAAATAATCGTCGTCTCGTTCATTGGCAATATCATGGTTTTTCTCATCATGATTATTAAAGATAAATAAATTATGTGAATTTTGTTGCAACCAAAAATCTTTCAATCCTATGCCAATTTTCAAAATCTTAAAAATAGACAACTTTATAGGTTCAATACTCAACCCACCTATATCGTCCTCGATCATAAAATTATTTGCACTTTCAATATTTTCCAAATTTATAGATATGTCTTCTGATCCATGAATGATCGTCTTTGTTGCAGATTTGAACAAACTCGTGAATGAAAATCCCAGAGGCGTAAAAGTTAAAGGTAATCCATTTTGAATCAATTCATCGTTTTTATTGTGCACTTCATATACTGATGACGAATAATTGATGGTGATTTGATAAATGATTAAAAAATTCAAATCCGTTTGAATAAACAAATTGACAGTATTTAATTTCTGAAACTTGGCCGTGTTCACACTGACATGTTTGGTTTTTAATTGTAAATTGAGACCATCAGATTCAATTGACTTGGAGTTCCGAACATGGGAAGCCAAGGGTAATAATGTAAATTGATTGAATATGAATACGCTTGTTTTGGTAAGAACTCCTAATAGTGGAGTATGGGGAATATCTATTAGATCAAGAATCTCGTCATTGACAGGAACATTTATCAGGATTTGAGGACACCCATTTATCCAAACCATTGTAGTTGTCTCTGAAAATGATGGTGGTGGTTAAAAATTGATCAACAAAAGAGGGTTTGTTGTTCGTTTGATAAATCGTGTTTTCTCGGCCGTATATTTTTTTTTTTTTTTTCAACCAGTCCGTGGTGAAACATTGGCTTGGATGTGTTAAAATCTCGGTATGGCTGCGGATCATTTTTTGAGTCTGGCACGATCTAGAGATAGAAGAAAGAGGTGCAACTATTGTATATCGTGAAAGCCCTGTTAATATAAGGATTGTCTGTGGTATGCAAGTAGGGGAGATATCTAAGTCAATATTGTAGTAAGAGTGAAGGACTACTTTGAAAGCACTAAATTATCAACTGACTGATCAAAGATGTGAGGTGTGCAAGGATGAGTGAATAATTTCTTATAATCCACCACAATCACATAACAAATCAGAGAATTAGAAACAATTCGGAAACTTGTTAGCACGTTAGATATACCTGATAGTCACATGAATACCCTTAACGTAAACAGTTGAAAAATTATTTCATTTCTATACTTTTTTTTTATGTTGCAACACCTTATTATAAACCTATACACCCCTCCAGTCTATCAGAAAACAACCATCATCCTTATTTCTCCAATTCTTCGCTTATTATAGTTTCCATAATCGAGCCATCTCGGTCAGGAAATATCTCCAACTTGATCTCATCATTAATCAATCTTTCCAAATCATTGAAAAATTCCAGTTGGTTAAGTTCCTGAACATTATAACTCAAACAATAATTCAACTTCTTAAACTCATTAGCAATTTCCAATTGATGATTATCCATGAGTTGGTCATTCACCACCACGATTAATTTCTTGTTGTTTCTTAATGTATCGATAATTGATCCTGTTCCAGCATGAGAAATCACCACATCTGTTTGATCTATAAATTCACCTATGTTTGAACTATAAGGAAATGCCAAAATTGTAAAACTATCATTTGTTAATACCACTGCGTCTTTGATATCTTCAGATACTTTGAATTTGAAATGGGTGATGAGATTGCTGGAATTTAGTTGGTTTTGGAAAACTTGTGTGCTTATGTGTTTGGAGCGTTTGACTTCATTGCCATATTGAAGAATTAGTTTCGTCACACCAATGTTGATTAAATTGGTGATGAATTGGGGTGTGAGTATGGTCTGTATTAATGAAGTGAAGGTGACTGTTGCACCTGTCATAACTAACACTGTCGTCATTTATGTGATGTTTAAGTGGTTTCCTGGTAATAATATTTCAGTTACGTATTTTTTCTTTGCTTCGTGTCTGCTTGTCGTACCAACGGGAACGAGGGACGGGTTTATTGCTATAAACGATCTCGTATAGAGAAAAAAAAATATACTGTCAAGTTGGAAATTTTTCAGCCTTTTTTTTTTTTCTTTCTATTTCTTTCTCTGGATCGATATCTACAACTACTTATTCCTGTGATCAATTCTTGATTCCATTCGTTATACTTATACAGAGAAAAAGATCACAATGAAATTGTTATTATTCGGATTCATTCCATTTGCATTGTATGCAATTTTCAATCATTTGTTTTATACCTGGTTGCCTACCAACTATAGATTTGATAAAGAAGTTTTGCAAACCTTAGTTCAAGAAACTTTACAAAATCATCCTGATGGAAATGCCACTGCCATTATGATTGACTTAGCTCCTAAAATCAAAGCCGAATATCCAGATATTATCAATGATTTGAATTTTGACGATTGGTTCTATAACAATGCCGGTGGTGCCATGGGAACTATGTTTATCTTGCATGCTTCTATTTCTGAATATTTGATCTTCTTTGGTACTGCCATTGGTACTGAAGGCCATACCGGAGTTCATTTCGCTGATGATTATTTCACTATTTTGACCGGTGAACAAAGAGCAGCATATCCTGGTGCATTGGTTCCAGAAGTTTATAAACCAGGTGATCAACATCATTTGCAAAAAGGGCATGTTAAACAATATGCCATGCCAGGGGAATCATTTGCTTTGGAATTGGCTCAAGGTTGGATCCCAGCTATGTTACCATTTGGATTGTTGGATACTTTGAGTTCAACTATGGATTTCTATACCTTTTATTTGACTTCTTATTTCACTGCTAAGGACATGATTAGAAACTTGTTGAACGGTAAATTTTGATTTAAAAAAAATAGAACTGTCAACCTTAGTTATAATCACTGTATTATAGATTGCATTATTACTTTAGGAAGAAGACAAGAAGAACTATTCTGAAGAAATTTAATAAACGTTAGAAATATTGTGTATACTCGGAGCTGACTTTAGAAAGAACTGAATTTAACTCCGGTTGTAATATCCGAATGTTAGGCAAATGGGAGCGGTATTAAACCTTTTATTTAAGTTATAAAGTGGTATTCGTAGGTTATGACATCATAAGCAAGTCTTTACCACTTGTTGCATAAGCTCTAATCATGTTTTAAGCCATAGGATGATATGATATGTGTGTCTACTAGTTCCATATGAGGGTTGTAAATTAGTCCATCGATAGATCGTTATGCATTGGAATAAATAATAATCAAACATTCTTCAGTTTCAAGAATGAATTTTATTTGCGCACTGTCATAATCCTTTCCTTCCTTCCGTTGCTTAACTTAATATTTGTAAGTCCGGGTTATGATAAACAATAATGTTTCCAAGGGATAAGAAAAAAGGAATATTCAGTTAATACCTGATGCAGCTTTTGATACATGACTATATGTTATTGTTTGAAAGTGGAATCATTGCGAAGAAGAAGAAGAAGATCATAACCCGTAAAGTTGCGATGTTGCAAAATGGCAAAGTTGCGAAGAGCTGATTAGCACAAGCAATTATGAACAATAACCATACTCCTTTGGATCATGAATATATATATATTTTTTGCACCTTTGCCAGTTCAACCGTTACTACGAATGAAAAATGATCCGATCAAATAAAACATTTTATTCAATTTCTAGATCGAATTGGCCACGTATGTATATTCGGTTGATGGGGTGTGCATACAAAATACTTGCTTACATACTCATCTCTCAAAAAAAATAGAGGGTCCGATGCTATAGCCGCGATATCGTGCCAAGCGCCACAATTAGTACCTCGGTAATTGTTGCAATCTCTACTTTAATCACAGCATATACGGTCACTTTCTTCTTTTTCCTTTCTTTGTATCTCTTTCTATTACTGCAAAAGAAGGCAACAAAGAACGATTAAAGACAAGAAATAACTTGAAACTTAGAGCGTCTTTGTTTGTGATTCATCCAATTTAATGAATTAGGCAAAAAAAAAAAAAGAAAAACGAAGAACATTCACTTTGCCTTGATGTTCCCCCTTTCCATACTGTTACTATTTTTACACAGAACTAAAAAAAGGGCTTCGAATGGACTAAATAGAAAGAATGTTAGTAAGATGGAATGAAGTGCAAAACTTTTAATTAGCAAAACAACACAATGCAATACAACACAAATTCATCTGTCTTAAAGTGCATCAAATTTCAGGTCGTAGAAGAAAATGAAAGAAAGAAAAAAAAAAAAAATATTTCAGGGTCCCTTCCCAAGCGAATGTTCTACTTAAGACATGAAATGTATGGATATGCATTTATTGTGTGTGGTTACTTTTGTGCAGGTAGCAAAGGAGTCATGTGCGAATAAACAGGATGGTTGTCTTTCGTTGCTACCATTCTTGCCTGCCTCTTGCTGTTGATGTCTGCCACCGTCACCTCTTGTTGTCTTGCCTCCAGTCATCATCGTATTAATGATGATGATGATGCAAGTGACTGGAATTTCATGATCCTAAAGGTGTTCACTAACATCGCTTATGGTATTTTATATATCATTATTAAATCCATTCATTCATTCATTCATTCATTCATTCATTCATTCATCCATTCTTTGTATAACAATATACAATACATGTCTGTGTAGATGATGAAATTGGTGAGGTATTTCGCTTTCTCTACGAAATTTTGCAAATCTCGTACTACGCTCTGGACGCAAAAATGAAAAACTGTCTGATGCAAAAAGGGCAGAACCGCTCGCTACCAATGTGACAAAAATAAATAGCGGGAATTCTTATACAGAACTAAACGACTGTATGCGCCTTGTGTTGTGTTGAGTCGTGCTAGTCATTTGCCCTCACCCTTTCTCATGGTTAACCGTTGTACATTTAGCCTCAAATTTTAGTTCAAAGATTGCTCATAACCGGAGACAGTAATGACCTATTTTTTAGTTTGTTTCATATGAGAATGGTAAACATTCCATTCTGAAACATTTAAAAATTAAATTGAATGCATTGGTTACAAGAGGAAGAAAAGAGTAATAAGGAAGATGATGATGACGATGATGTCTAACGTAATAGTAATTGCACATGGAAGCTGAAACTAAATTAGATTGCATGCTACTTGGTTGCTGGCTTTAAATTGAATTCTAAAACATGAAAATGAAAAGACAACAAAAAAAACTTCTAGAAACTAAAGCATACGTTAAAAAGGGATTTTATTATTACCTCGGTTATGTAGTGCTTGGGCTAATTTCCTTCCGTTTTTCCTTTCTTTTATATGCCTGACGTAATAGCTGTAGCAGTTTGTGTTAAAGCTTCATCAGGATATGGTCTGCCTTTAGGTCCCGCCTTTCCAACTATAGTAAAACCAAGCCCCCCGCAAAAGGATGCACGAAGTACGTAAAAAAATAAAACGAGAATTGAACCGAATATGTATTCGCTGGGTATGGTATGGTGTGGTATGGTATAGTTTGAGGCGAACTCGTGCATTAGTTCGTACGAACTTCATACGCGCGTAATGTTTCTTTTATGGGGTCAGTTGGTGCAGAATACTGAGAATCCTGAT
>JAKTVH010000039.1:1553-67311 GCA_030557105.1 Candida frijolesensis | reverse complement strand
CAAGGTGGATTTGTCGTTGAGAGGGTTTGAGATTGCCACATTTAAAGTGTTGTTAAAGGAGTAGAAGAGGGGGTGAATTGATTTGTTTAAAAAGAGATACTTAGAGAAAATAAAAATTTAGAAAAATAGAATTAAAAATATTAGCGCAAAAGAAATATTTGAAAAAAAAAATTTTATCATTATTACTATACATTAACGTGTTTTTGTGTTTGATTTCAAATTTTATTCCTTTGGAAACTTTGTAAACGAGTTCTAATGAGTAACCTTGTAATCCATAAGCTTATATATCTAATAATCTCTCTATCTTTGATAGTGGAACAACTTCAAAATGTTCATAGTTACTAGGTTTACTTGAATTTGAGTGTCGTGATAAAGATAGCGTATGCTACGTGTATCTAAGATGGCGAATGGTTTATTAAGTACAAATATACAAAGATGAGGGAGATGAGACCTATTTATAGTGAGAACGGTTTACATGGACCGATGGACGTAAATGCCTAGTCCTGCACCTAAGGGCTTGGCTACACGGCAATCGGCTTATAGCGTACGGTAATGTGATTGGTAGCTATACAGCGCTTGCACGTGACATTGAGCTTATAAAATAAATATCGGATACAGAACTGAAGAAGAATATCACAATGATTTGACAATGAAATTCACTTGTTTTCTATCACACTATGATAAGTTCTGTTTTTATTTCATTTTAACATCTGATCAGGTGGGGTAAATTATATCTCTGTTTGTCAATGGAAATTGAATATGACTGGTGATGGAGTTTATTTTTATAGATAGTTGAACTTTTTTTAACCCACGTTGCATAAGAAGTCGTGTGAGAAATAAATTTGTGTGTTGAGTATTGATTGACCAATAGAATCTTGTCATTGATCAAGAAGGACGAAGAAATAAATGGTGGTTTGGTGTTAAAAACACTAGAATATATAACAAATAATCATTAAAGAAGATATCTGATGGACATCGTCACGTAGTTGTCAACAAATATCTTGATAATAGTCTTCTTTTGATAAATTCTTAGGGGATTAGAATTTACTTGATTTTTGTTTTTTTGGTAAAGAATTTGCAACAATTTCCAACCAAATTACAAAACGGATGAAAAGTGTATTAACTCCGCATATACTTCTCTTACAAATAGAATCAATATAGTTAACGTCTTGTCACTATCCACAGATCTCTCCATAGGGAACCATCTAATAAGCCCCTGATCCTATGTTTGATTTAGATATCGCAGTCATTCTATATAGCTAATCATGGTATGCAGTCAATCATCTACTAGATTGGTTGTCATTGCAAGCCCTTAGTTCTACGAGAGAACGAACGCCACGACAACCATATTTTTACGAAGTATGTGTTTTCCTGATTTCCTGAAGCTTAAGTTACAAAAATGCATGTATCCAAAGTGAACTTGCCATACCAAGAATTCACGTCCGAATTGGTAATTCATTCTATTGTAAAAACAATACAGCAGTAGATTTTCGATCATTCGTGTTATTCTGCATTGGAATCAAAACAAATACACATAGATAGATACATGCGTATACGGCAAAAACAATACAAAGTGTACGTCTTCAAGTAAACACCTGAAGAGATAAGTTACGAGCGAAACACAAAACACATACTGCAATTTCCTTCGGAATAAGAAAAGTAAGAACAAGATTATGAAACGTTTTATTTCGAATTTAGTTGGCTTGTTATTCTGGTTCGCTTCCTGTGTTTGTTTACATTGAGCTTTTTTTTTGGTGTTTTAATTGCAGATCGAACATGCATGGTCACAAAACAATTGTCGCAATTCAAAACAAGACGCGAAATTGAAGAAAAAAAAAATGGAAAATTTTTGTTCCATTTTGTTACCTCTAAGTTGCAATCTATGTTTTGTAACACTTGAATTTCAATCCACTACAAAGTCCTCCTCCACTTCACCACACTTTATTACACTGTTTTACACTATTACATTTACATCTGGTTTATTTATAACTATTTTTAAGTATTTTGTTACTCTTGTTAAGGTTTTTAGTTTTTGGGTCAGACACGCCTCAAGATGCACATGAGTTTGAGTTACACAAAAAAAGACTCACATGTCTTAGGTCTGCGGCAATTTCATCATTTCCTCTATTGCTGTGTCTTTTTTTTTTTTGCCACTGAATTGCTAAAGTCGAAAATCTTCAGAATAGTTGGAGGGAAAAGCAATCTATAGATTTGCTATGGACATCGTCTTAATCCTACCTACCCTTAATATGAAAGTCTAGCGTTTCGTAGAATAGTTTCTACTTAGAAGACTCCCATTAACCACATATTAACATGCATTATAAATGGTAGTAATATAAAAACATATATTGTATTAATTATAATCAGTAGCATTGAAGATACTAATCAATATACATAATTACACACTAATTTTTTTTTTTAAATTTTTTATGTTAGTCTATATTAATTAAAATACATTTGGGTATATCACGATTAAAAATTAAAGAATTAACTCTCTTACATGAAAGCACCTAAAGCCAACAAACCAGCAGCAACAACTGGGGCGGCGTTAGCAGCAGCACCGGCTTCAGCAGTAGAAACAGATGGAGCGGTGGTGTTAGCGTGGGTAGATGGAGCTGGAGCAGAAGATTTAGATTCACCGGCTTCAGAGGTCAATGGGCAGTAGGTGGTGTAAGTAGTTTCAACTTCAGTGACAGTGGTAACACCGGTGACAACTGGAATTTCAGTACATTTGTTTTCTTCACAAGAAGTGATGGTGATGGTGGTAGAACTGATGTCAGTAACAGTGGAGTTAGCGAAACCAGCTAAAGCGGAACCAGCGACGGCGGTGAAGATAACGGCAGTGGAGAATTGCATTGTAGTATTTAATTAGTTAAAGCGAGTGTATAAAAGTGGGTAATGAAAGGGAATAAGAAAAAAAAAGGAAAAAAAAGAAAAGAAATAAAAAAAATCTTTCAAGAAGGAAAAACTCTTGTTTATTTATAGGGGAAAATTGGCCCTTCATTTCTTATCTTTTTGCAGATATTGCGAGGCAATAGGAAAAGAGAGAGAAAAAATTTTTTCACCAAAGACTCAACTCTTGTGTTTGCAAGTAACAAATCTTGCAAGAGGTTTCACAAAAAAAGAGTGAAAGGCTTTGCTACACAATGCAGCAGAGGACAATGGAATAAACTTCGACTAAAAACTCTCAAACCATCATTGGGCTTATGACGAAGAAATTGGTAATGAATTGCACTAAACAGAAGGCACAAAACCAAACCCAAATACACAACAGAGTGCAATTTTCACTTAGTTTGTGTAACATAAAACACAGCAAGCCAAAATAAAAATTGAGACACTAAAAAGTCTATCGCGAATTGGGATGAAAATGTGAAATTTCTGGCATCGTCCTTGCTACTTTGGGAATAGTCCATGCACAATTATCTAAACTTCTCTTGTTCTAGTTTGTCATGGTTTTTCTTATTCACGCTACAGATGTTCTTTTGTGCATTGGAGATTTGTATCGTGAATGCTTCCCTCCTATTCTTATTTCCAGCTACAAAGAAAGAGAGCAAAAAGAAAAAGACAAAGTCACCAGGAATTTAGCACAGGCAGGGTCGCCTGATCATTGAAATCTGTGACGATTTGCATTGGCGTAGTCGAGGCGACTGCAAAACAGAGAGCAATGAAAAACCTGCAAGCGCCTCGTTTTTTTTTGTTCTTTTTTTATCCGTGGAAGCGCGGGATTGGGTGGCCCTGAAGGAAAGCAAATTTTCTACTGATACACTTTGTTAAGCTGTTAGTACATCTAGAAACCTTATCGGAAAAGAGTAGGTTGATGGTGCAAGAAGCTTTCGTAGTTTATTGGTTTCATTGGATTAGTTCGCAGAAATCTTCTTAGGTACAAAAGGTAAATAAAGGAGGAAATTAACAAGCACGTTCCCTACACAAATTACTTAAAAAGGGTAGTTACAATTTTGTTTACCTTGTCGAAAATCTCGAAGTCCCAGAAAAAAAAAAAATATGAAGACAACAAACCACTTACACATAGACGTATACATGCTAAAAACATATCATCTCTCGAGTAAGTGCAACTTCCTGCCTTACAATGTCAGGCGGCAACATTGTAAGCATTCTCTGAAAAAAAAAAAAAAACAAAGAGAAAAATTCTTTCTTGTTGGTGCTGGTGCTGGTGTCGTGCAATTCTACATGTCAACCCCAACTACAATTGCACAGTCGTTTGCAAATCCTCTCACTATCTTTCCTGTTGATTACTTGGTTTATATTTATTTTCGTTTCGTGTGGTTACTATCTTTTGTAACTGCATGAGGATAGAACACGCAGGATCTAAAAATAGTATTAGAGAATAGGGGGGCCAAGGATAGGAGCTATACGTGGGATGTTTTTACCTTTAATATCTAAGCCAGTTGGGAATATTACCATATCCCAACTTCTCATTGGACCATGAAGGTATGTGTGTTCTTTCAAGTGGGTTGTTCCTGGTGTCTGTGCCTGTTGTTCCTACATATCAATACTTGCCCAAGAAAAAAAAAGCAACAACGAGGAAAAAGTAATTTCGGTAACCTGGAAAAATTGCCAAAACGGAAAACGGGTTTTTGTCCTCGGAAAATTTAACAACAAAAAAAAAAAAAGAAACGTGGAATTTTGTGGTGCCGTGCACTACTGTTCTAAAAATAATTTACCAATAAGAGCGCCAATAAAAACAAAGTACTGTATAGTGGAATCCATTCTAGCGTGATTTTTTTTGTTATGCATAACGTGTTGTCATGCCTTGTCTTGTATTGCATTGTCTAACCGCTGGTGGCTGTAGAAGTGGGAAAAGAACGACATTCCCATTCCTATTCCCATTCCCGCCCGGTGTACTGCATCGGTTGTGTTGGGCCAGCGTTCGTATGAGTCAGTCAATGCAGTGGGCTGGGGTGTGACCGAATTTCATTTCTTTTTGGAATGAAGGCAGTACAGCACTTCTTCTTCTTCGTCGTCGTCTTCTTCTTCTTCCTCCCTTGCATGCGTTTAATTTAGGTCTACCACAACCACATCGTCTTGTAACTCCTGCTACTGTTCCTACTAGGTGCTTCTACCACTTCATCTCTCGTGTGTCTTACTCGAGTAATTATTCCTAACCAGTTGACGTGAACATAAACAAACAAAAAAGCTATGGATTCACTCTGCAACCAAACACGGCACAACACAACACAACAAGAATAAAACGCAATAGAAGTGGGCATCTGTGTGTATGTGGGTTATTCTCTCGTGGTATTTAACTTATTCTTGCTGTTTAGTCGCGTTTTTTGTACCGTTGCAACTCTATTGCTCCGTAGCCCTCCCGCCATTTCTCCCCCTCACTTTATGTTAGGCTCATTAAGTTCCACTAAGTTCCATTGGGTTCCATTCGGTTTGAGCTTTTTTTTTTTCTATTTTTTCTATTTTTTTTCGCAGTGGTGGGAAATCAGGGTATTTCCTCATTCTTATCAATTGCAACCTAATCTATTTTACTATATGACTCCTTGGTTAGTCAATTTAGTAATCTGGTAGTTACGGAAATTTAACCCCGTGCCAGGGGAAGAGGATAGTACGGCAAGTTAGTTCAAGTTAAAGAAAGGAGAGAGTTAAGATAGGAGGCACATTCGGGTAATTTAAAAATTATTATTTTTTCACCGAAATTTTTCATTTTCTGCACGACTGA
Organism: Candida frijolesensis; assembly: GCA_030557105.1. NCBI lineage: Eukaryota > Fungi > Ascomycota > Pichiomycetes > Serinales > Debaryomycetaceae > Candida > Candida frijolesensis. The sequence continues at coordinate 61,625 of JAKTVH010000039.1, read as the reverse complement.
GAAATTATCCAATGAGAATTTCAGCAGTGGTAGTTACGGTAATATAACTTACACAGAACCACACCATAGCGCAATTAATGGGTAAAAGCAAATTCAAAACTAAAATTAAAAAAAAAAAAGAAGGATCAGAGAAGTTTAAACAAAATTGATCAATAAAAAAAACGATAATCAGCTAATTTAATTTACATAAATTACAGTTGTTGTTTTGGTTTTTTGATTTTGCAACCTCTCCGTATTCCATTTCTCGAGGTAACTATTTGGAAAAAGTCAAGTCAACAGACGAAACTAAGGGCTACCAACGAAGGATAAACCTCTCTTATCTCTCTCTCTCTCTCCTTTCAGAAGCTACGAATTCAAGTAGTATTCAAAACAACTTAGTTTATTTTCAAAGCGAAGCGAAAAGCTTGGCCTGCTGCTGCCCCTCCCATTTTTCCTGTTCCTGTTCCTGTTTATCTTCGTCCGTGATCACCGGATTTGCACTATTCTCTTTTCTTTTTTTTTTTTACCTCTTGTCAGAAATGACTTTGGTCAGGAGGCTCCTTGTTGTGGTCTTAACCACCACTTGTTCCAAGTTGAGGTAAACCATATCTTCATTGGGGATATTATTAATGTAGAATTGTTGGAGGGAGGCTGCGAGAGCGCGGGGTGGAGTTTTGTAACTGCACACATGTGGAAGACATTAGTTCCACATCCAAAATTGTCTATTTACTATTCGCCTATCCCACTTTCTTGTAGGGGTTTTTTTTTTTGCCAACGGTTTCTCCTCGTTTGGGAAAGGTATTGCGCAGTTGCTTGCTCTCTAGTGGTTGCTTGTGTATTTATTTTGGTATTGCAAGATGGAATTGGGCAATAATTTCTATTTTTAATTGATGTACGCAAATAGGATCTTACACACAAATTCCAGTTTGATTGTCGGATTTTCTATTCTTAGCACCCAAGAAAAAAAAAAAGAAAAGCGTGGTGATTCAGCTATTGTGCTTGACTCATAATTTTTTGCAGGTTATACACCAAATACCGCAACCTGAACAATGAAAATTTTACTCAATCTGCAAAAACAAACACGCAACTTGCAGATTTTTAATTGCACAGTATACAGGGGGTGGTTATGTTGTTGGAGTGTGTTACCATGTGTGTCTTTGTCTGTGTGTGTGTGGATGCATATGCCTGTTGGAAAGGTAAGTGGTTAGGTAGCGTTGTGTGCAAGTTTGCTCTTTCTTGCTCTTTTTGTTCCGCTTTTAAACTATTTTGATTAACTGATTTAGTGGAATTATTGTCATTTTGCCTTCTCCCGTACGTTTGATGACCTACATCTTTGTTTGTTCTTTAACAAAAAGATTCAAAAAATTTTCTCTTTGGGATTTATAGCATAATTAGGGGTCATATGGGAGATTCGATCATTTTGCAATTTCGCAGATTTCAACTATAAATATCCACCGATTCTTCCTTTTAATTCCCCAAGAATATTCTGTAAATCTTTCTTTTCTTCTTTATTATATTGTACCTTATTATCTCATAAGTCTAATCAATCTTATCCACATTCGCTAATTATCAACAATGAAATACTCCACTGCTGCTGTCTTATCTGCCGTCGCCGGTACCGCCTTAGCTGGTTACGCTAACTCCACTGTTACTGACATCAGTTCTACCACCATCACCATCACTTCTTGTGAAGAAAACAAATGTACTGAAATTCCAGTTGTCACCGGTGTTACCACTGTCACTGAAGTTGAAACTACTTACACCACCTACTGTCCATTGCCATCTACCGAAGCCCCAGAATCCACCAAGACTGAAATCTCCAAGACCGTTGTCACCATCACTTCTTGTGCTGAAAACAAATGTTCTGAAACCGCTGTCACCACCGGTGTCACCACTGTTACTGAAGGTACTACCATCTTCACTACTTTCTGCCCATTGCCATCTACTGAAGAAACTGTCGCACCTTCCACCAAAGCTCCAGCTACCACCGAAGAAACCACCAAAGCTCCAGCTACTACTGAAGCTACCACCAAAGCTTCTGTTACTGAAGGTACCACCAAGGCTGCTGAATCTAAGGCTGCCCCATCTGAATCTACTTTAGCTGAACAATCTACTTCTAAGGCCACCGCTGCCCCAACTGTCTCCACCGCCGAAGCCGGTGCTGCTGCTAACGCTGTTCCAGTTATCGGTGCTGGTTTATTGGCCTTGGGTGCTTTCTTGTAAGTCACTTCATGCTGATAATTTACACCTATACAAGACATTCTAAACAATTTTTCTTTTCCTCCTTTCTTGTTTTTACAAAAGAATCATTTTCGGGGTTCAAATTTTTCTTTGTATATTCAATATACACGGATTAATAAGGCCTAGTTTTTGATTAATTTGGGATTATTATTTTTCGTGGTCATGATTGCAATAAAAACTTTTTGATTTTTCTTTAATATTTGTTTCGGTTCGGTTCTAACACGCAGAGTGTATTATATATATTTTCATTGTATACAATTTATAATTTTTTCGATTGTGTATAACTTAATTTTAAGGTTCTTTTTCTGCTTTTATTTTTCGTTCTTTCGGTTAAATATATATATACTACTTCAATAAAAAAAAAAAGAATCTGAATTGTATGTCGCTATCGTAATTTGAATCTATATAGAAACTTCTTCGTTATCGTTGTTGTGAAAGTGATGATATGGTTGACTTTTATTTCTTAGTAAAGAGAAGTTGCAAATTTTCCTTCTCTTTTTCTTTGTTATTTTTTCTGGTCAGGGGCGGAAACCAAGGAAAAAGAAAGAAAACGACCCATGAACGGCAGCAAAAGTGTGCACATTGACTCAAAAATTACAATAGCCCCCCCTAAAAAGCCTATAACAAAGAGCAAGCTTTATGGTTTATCTAAACCTTGCTTCTTTTTCTTTGTTCTTCCGTTTCAATCTATGCATAAATGAAAGTTAATATCACCGGACTATGATTACTTCATCAGAACAAGCCTTGCATATATTGAACTTTAAGGTTTCTATCTCTACCACACCCTTTATTTCATTTCATCTTCTATTTACTAATTCCTACTCTAATTAATTATTTGCAGTTTACAATACTATATTTATATCTCCGTGTTTCGTGTTGATATTTACAGGATGAAATGGAAGTGAAATGGTAAATCTATGAGTGATTGTTTCAGTGTGTGAGTGCAAGAACAAACAAACAAAAAAAAAGATAAGGATAAACTATTTTTAGTAACAGCAACCAGATAAGATTAGAATTGGTTGTTTTATTATTCTTATTAATTGTTACATAAATATACAATACATGACAATACAATTGTTTTAGTTTTACAAGTTAGGTGCAATTGCTTATCACGGTGGTTGGAACTAATTAACTCTTTTTGGTTAATTGCATATCTAATGTACACTGCAATCTCAAAGATAAATATCTTCATTTAAATCAATCTGGGTAATGTGGTTGTGGTTGCGGTTGAGGTTTCCATTGCGGTGGTGGCTCCCTGATTGTTGTCCATTGATATAGTCACCAGGCTTATCTTGCTCTTCGTCTATTATGGCCTCATGGAACTTTTCTACCAATAAGCTCAACTTATCTTGATACCTGATCGCATTACCCTCACTTATACCGTATACTTTTATACTGTTGATATCTAAGCTCTTTTCAAACTTGAAATACAAATCTCGACCAGCAATTTTTTGATTGACAAATCTGATTGGCAATTTGATATGATTAATTCCGGATTCAATCTTGACTTTCTTTATCATTTTAAATTTGGAGATGTATTTGTTATCGCTACAATCAACTTTCCCATAGTTTAACTTATCATAACCTGTTCTTGTACTTGGCTTAAATCCAATAGCAACAAATTGATTTCTTTCAAACTCACATTCAATTATTATATCTGTTGGAATTATCCCACTACTCAATCGTACTCCAATCTCTTCTCCTCCTGTCCATGAGATGTCATCATCCAATATTACATGGTTGGCATTATACTTGTCATTAACATTATTATTATTATTATTATATATCCACCATCCATAAATCATTTTCTGTAATACATTGTAATTTGCTGCTGCAGCTCCTTCTTTAGGAGACGTTAGGAACCCCAAAATTCTTGCGCCAGTGGAGTAATCAGCATAATTGACCAAAGTGGAACCTCTGGATATCAAATTTAACACAGAATCAATCCATAATTTATTGCTGTTTGGTTCGATGATGCTGTTGTTCACAATGGTAAGATTATCTAGCAAAGTATCATAATCCAGTTTGACTTCCTGTTTAATTGACTCCACAGAATTTTTAACCGTTTTATCAACATACTCTTTCAACTCCTTTATGTCATTTAAGTTTTCAAAACTCTCAAATTTTTCATCAATGTATGAATTTTGATAATTGTCAATGAAATTGTACAAGAACTGATGAAACTCTGGGGTTATCTGGATCTTGTTGTTCTTTAGTTGAATTATTTCATTACTTGATTTGCCTTCTTCTAGTGCTTTCGAAATTCCTTCCTTCAATTGGTTTATTTCATATTGAACTTGTAATAATACATCTTGCTGAGAATCTTGGGATTTCTTCAAATCTTGTTTCAATCGATGTAGCCTACCATCTAATCTGGCTAGTCTGATGGATTCCAGGAAATTAAGCTCAGGTAGGTTAATCTTGCTTGAATTGATTAGCAAATATGCAATAATTGTGACTAGAAACGACCCGACGAATATCAAAATATAGTGCCTCCAAGTACGCGACTCAGCTTTATGTTTATCAACCGTTCCACTCCTATCGATCTGTGATTTCACTTTCTTGATGTTATCAAATACAGCCGGTGTATTTTCCCTCGACGAATATTCCTCCACACTATCGACATCTTCCCTCACATCATGGTACTGGGTCTGGTTAAAGATACTTTCGTCATTGAACCCATGTCGTTTATCATTTAATGTACCGTTCAGTTTCCTTGTTGCATCGAATCTGTCAAGCACTGGAATATAGTCAAGTTCTTCGGGTTCATCAAGGTCCAAGTCTCCAGAGGTAAATCCCTCACTAAACCCATCTAGTATTCGTCCATCATCTCTGTAGGTATCACTGTCACTTCCTCCTTCATATTCATAATCTCTATCGTCAAATACCCCATCATCTCCATATTCTCCAGTCAAAAATTTGACGTACGTCTCATTAGTATATGCCTCATCAATATCTTCATCATAATCATCATCACTTTCTTCTTCTCTTAAAACACTTGAAATGCGATCATCCACCGAACCATTGCCATGATGAATTGTGGGATAGTTTGAAGTCTTTTTGGAGTTTGATGATGTCCGAAGTCGAAGTGGTTTGGCTTTTCCAACTGTATGGTTCAAATGAATTGAGACATCTTCATCAGTATCTCCTCTAAATCTAGGCACCTGTGAAAACCCAGACATTCTGTTGCTATTGATATTGATGTTGCCTCTGTTGTTGCAGTTTCTGTTGGATGGATTTTGAATTCTGGCAACAAAGAAACAGACCTCCAAAACAACAGCCAGCAAAAAAAAAAAAAAAAAAAAAAAAAAAGAAAAATAAAATTCCTATAGAAACGCGCGACCAAAAGAAGAAAACTAATTTGTTCGATTTTGTACGACATATATGAAATGACGCCGAATTTAAGCAGCCAAATGATTTCCATTATTTGAATGAGGGTATCATCATCTCCTTGACAAATTAATAATCGAATTACAATTCCATAAATCGTCAACAAGCTTGTAAATGATATGCCACATCAAGAAGCCATATCCATTTTCAACCAGAGTTAACAGAAGTTTCAGGTCTACAATAATTAGATCAAGTCTAAAAGTTATACATTGGAACAATCTCTATAGCCTAAGCAAGTTTCAGCAAAATAGTTTCAGCGCTGGAAATTTCAGTGAAACCCAATTCTTCTTCACTCTTCAAGTACTTGATTTCACCATTGACGACAATGGCAGCGTATCTTTGTAATCTCAAGCCAAAGCCAACCAGGGACAAGTCAGTAACAAAGTTGTCACCCAATTCTTTGGAGATAGCACCGTTTGGATCTGTGGCAAAAACAATGTAGTTTTCTTCGTCAGTGTAACCCAATGCTTTACCCCAGGCAGCCAAGACGAATGGATCATTAGCAGCCAAGACAACAATTTTCTTGACACCTTTGGATTTAAAGTCTTTCAAGTGCTTCAAGTAATCTGGGATGTGTTTTTCGGAGCAGGTAGGAGTGAATGCACCAGGCACGGCAGTGACGACAACGGTGCTGTCTTTGAACAATTGTTTCAAGTCCAAGTCAGCTGGAACACCACAAGCAGCGACATCGCCATTGGCTTTAGTGTATGGAATGTATTTTGGGGTGATGTTGGTTGGGAATTGGGTCATTGTTAGTTATAATTAGATAGATAATAAAAAAAAAAGGGAAAAACGATTAATTAATTCTTTAGAAGCTGAGGGCAACGTATCTACTTTATACGTTGAGGGGAAGCGTTTGTGAATGGAATTGTTGGGTTTGCAATATTGCAACACAAAACGTGGTGCACTCTTCCGTCACTGGGTCAACTGACGTCAAGTTACACAATTTATAAGCAAGATCAAGGCTTCTGTCCCTCTTCTCTGTCTTGGCTTCTAGTGCTAACCAATTACTCGGTTGAAATTGTAACACAATAAAATAGCGACCACCGGACTTCTCGACCAATGAATTACAATAACGGACCCCATTAATGTGTGCATTTAATACAACCGAAGCTCTTCTTTACACATTCTCTTGTCCTATACCAAAAAAAAAAAAAAATTTACGCCCTTTCCAAAGCCTCACAAAAACAAGCATTTTCAACTCCGAACAGATCTCACAATTTGTTAACAAAAACTGATAAAAGACCACCAACGACACCTCCCAGATATGCACCAACCAACAATGTGATCGGCCATTGTTGCCATGGTCTATCCCAGTCTAATGGTATTGGGATAACACCTAACCAGCATCCACCCAAAGTTAAAAGAGACAGTGACAAGATAGCGTGATGGAAAATTGTGCTGTACAAACTATCTTCAGTGAACAATTTCTTGAATTGGTTCAAGTCCAAGTTGTATAATACAATCAACGGACTAAATATCGACAACGACAAATGCAATGATAAGTATAATGTTTTCAAGGAGTATCTGTACACCGGAGCACCCATCAATACAACAGCAACGAACAATGGGATTGCTAATATAATACCAACAAAAATACTAGATCCGATCAATAATGGAACGTTCACACTCTTTGATTTCTTAGTTAAACTGGAGTACACGGTATAATTGTAGATGATCTGTATTGGGATGTTTGTCAAAAATCCTCTCAACATGACCCCTTCGACATCAGAAGTTAATCCCATATAGAACATTCCTAGAAGAATTAATACATTATGAAAGGGAACGACGAGTAATCCACTCGTAAGTTGGGGAACAACACTAGTTGTTGGTTTGGAAGACTGTTTGGACTCAGCTCCAGATTGGACTCCTGAAGACGATTTGGAAACGTCTTGCTGGAAGGAAACAGACTTTTTAATCGGTTTGACGGCAGCCATTGATAACAGGAGATTTGTGGTGTAGTTGTGGGGGTTCTGCACTGGGATAATTTTCCTTGATGTTGTTATAGGCTCCTTTTTTTTTTTCTGTTTGGATTCGGATTCGTTTCTTGAGCCCGCTCTTTGAACCTGAAAAATTTTGCTGGGAAACAAACAAGAAGAAAAAAACAGAGACCAAAGTAATCTGTTGAAGCAACCACGTCCTACCCTAACCAACAATGGATGCGTATCATGAATTCATAGACCCATCGAGAGTTAATAACTGTGTTGGGTGTAACTTTATAAAGCCAACGGAGAAGAATTTAATTGTTGGCAAAGGTTCATTACTCCAAATATTCGAAATTATTACAACCAAACAATCAACTGTTCACAAACCTCATTATAGATTAAAAATAATAAGCCAGTTTAAATTACAAGGTTCTATAACTGATATCAAACCAATCAAGACTACAGAAAACCCAAATTTACATTACTTGATCGTATCTACCAAGTACGCAAAATTTTCAATAATCAAATGGGACCATCACCATAACACGATTGCAACCGTTTCATTACATTACTATGAAAACTGTATTCAGAATTCGACATATGAAAAATTGTCAGTTTCCGAATTGTTATTAGAACCAACATATAATTCAGTCAGTTGTTTAAGGTTCAAGAACATTCTTTGTTTTTTACCTTTTGAAACAATTGACGAAGAGGATGACGATGATGATGATGAGGAGGAAGACGACGATGAAGATATGGACAAAGAGGAAAGACAAGAGAAAAACCTGAAAGATGTCAGCAAAGACGAAGTAATGAAAGATGCAAATGATAAAGAAACAAACGGAAATAATTTTGAACAAAGACTGTTTTACGATTCAAGTTTCATCATAGACGCGACCACTTTGGATTCTTCCATTGGAAACGTCATCGACATGCAGTTCTTACATAACTATAGAGAACCTACAATTGGAGTGTTATCTCTGAAATCCGAAGTATGGGCAGGTAATCTAATCAAATCTAAAGATAATATACAATTTCAAGTCTTAACCTTAGATTTAAACCTGAAGTCGACCATTTCTGTTTTCAAGATTGATAATTTGCCTTATGAGTTGGATAGAGTAATACCTTTACCTAGCCCCTTGAATGGAGTTTTATTGGTTGGTTGCAATGAATTAATACATGTTGACAATGGTGGAGTCATGAAGCGTATAGCAGTGAACAAGTTTGTTAGTTTGATTACTGCATCTACAAAGAGTTTCCAGGATCAATCAGATTTGGATTTGAAGTTAGAAGATTCTTGTATTGTTCCTATTCCAGATGATCATCGTGTCTTGTTGATCACGAAAAATGGAGAATTTTATTACATAAATTTTGAATTGGACGGGAAATCCATAAAGAGAGTTCATATTGATGTTGTTGAAAAACGATTGTACGAAAAAGTCAAATTGACATATCCGGGAGAAGTTGCAGTATTGGATAAGAATTTGCTATTTTTTGCCAACTCAAATGGTAATAGTCCGTTGGTACAAGTCAAATATCGTGATTCCTTACTGGATTCAAAAAACCCAATGGTCGAGGAAGAAGAATCAGAAGACGAGGAAGACAAAGGCGAAGACGAAGAAGATGAGGATGATTTATATAAAGAGGAAGAACAAGAAGAAGAACAAAAAAATTTGAGCAAAACTCACATCGAATTTGTACCTCATGATGAGTTGATAAACAATGGTCCATCAAGCACTTTCACTTTAGGTGTATGTTCTCGCGAACAATTCAAATGTAACTTGCCAAACCCCAATTATAATGAAGTCTCCATAATTGCTAATTCTGGTACCCATTCATCTACGAAGTTGAACATAATAACCCCAACTATTCAACCTCAAATCTCGTCGTCCTTGTCTTTCTCACAAGTCAACAGAATGTGGAATTTAAATCAAAAATATTTGATCACATCAGACGATGCCAATTACAAAAGTGAGATTTTCCAGATTGAGAAATCCTATAAACGAATGAAATCCAAAGACTTCATTAATGATGAGTTAACCATCAACATGCACGAATTGAATAACGGGAAATTTATTCTACAGGTTACCCCTAACCAAATTGTTCTTTACGATAATAAGTTCAAACAAAGGTTCAATTTGAATGAAGAGATTAAAGATGACGAAATATTGAGTAGTATTTTGCGAGATGAGTTTTTGATGATATTCCTATCAAGTGGTGACGTTATGATATTTGCAATTAACACATACAATGAATCTTACGATAAAGTTGAAATTCCCAAATTATTGAATGATACCATTATAACGACTGGGTATATCACCAATTCCCATTTATTATCCATTGTGCTGAAAGATGTAAGTCTGTTGCTTAAGAAGAGAAAATATAGCTCAGTCAATGGTATTGCATCAAAAACGGTAAATGTAGAGCCACCAAAGACAACCAAGCTGAAGACCTTTATATTAGTCACGGGTGATAACCGTATTGTTGCGTTTAATAGGTTTCATGGTGAAAAATGTTTTCAATTGAATGATGTTGGCAAATTCACTGATAATCTTGCATTAGGATTCTTTGACCCCAACCAACAAACTGTCGATCCATTCATTAAACAAATCATGTTGAATGGATTGGGTGATAGAGTTGACAAAGATGAGTACTTGACAATATTAACCATTGGTGGTGAAGTTTACATGTACAAACTTTACTATGATGGTGAGAATTATTTCTTTAGCAAAGAGAAAGATTTGACAATTACTGGTGCTCCCGAAAATGCTTTCCCATATGGTACTTCTGTTGAAAGAAGATTGGTTTATTTCCCAAATTTAAATGGGTTCACCTGTATTTTCCTTACTGGGGTTATACCATACTTGATTTTGAAGACCATTCATGCTGTTCCGCGAATTTTCCAATTTTCCAAAATCCCAGCAGTTTCTATTTCGGCGTTTTCAGATTCAAGAATCAAAAACGGGTTGATATTCTTGGATAACGAACAGAATGCTAGAATTTGTGAATTGCCCCTCGATTTCAATTATGAATTCAACTTGCCTATTAAGCATATCCCAATAGGCGAATCGGTAAAAGCTATTGCCTATCATGAAAGTTCTGATTGTGTTGTTGTTTCAACGTTTAAAGAAATACCGTATGATTGTATCGATGAAGAAGGAAAACCAGTTGTCGGTGCGATGGAGGACAAACCACCTGCCACGTCATTCAAAGGATCGATTAAATTAATATCACCTTATAATTGGACGGTAATTGATACTATTGAACTTGCGGATAATGAGGTGGGTATGTCGTTGAAATCAATGGTATTGGATGTTGGATCAAGTTCATTGATTAAGAAATACAAAAGTAAACGTGAGTATATTGTTGTGGGAACAGGTAAATATAGAATGGAGGATCTTGCCGCTAATGGTGCTATTAAAATCTACGAAATCATCGATATCATTCCTGAACCAGGTAAACCGGAAACGAACCACAAATTCAAAGAAACGTTCCAAGAAAATATTAAAGGTGCAGTTACCAGTGTGTGTGAATTAAGTGGAAGATTCTTAGTTTCACAAGGACAAAAAGTAATTGTTCGAGATTTGCAAGATGATGGTACTGTTCCGGTTGCATTTTTGGATACTCCAGTGTATGTGTCTGAATCGAAAAGCTTTGGAAATTTGTTGATCTTGGGTGATCCTTTGAAAGGATGTTGGTTGATAGGGTTTGATGCCGAGCCATTCAGAATGATCATGTTGGGAAAAGACACTCAGCATTTATCCGTCGAATGTGCCGATTTTATTGTCAAAGATGATGAGATATTCATAGTAGTCGCCGACAATAATAATGTACTTCATTTGTTGAACTATGATCCTGATGATCCACAATCAATTAACGGTACTAAATTATTAACTAAGGCTTCCTTTGAAGTAAGCTCACCAGTTTCTTGTTTGAGATCGTTACCATTTGACGAAAATAATTTCCAAACTATTGGATCAACGCAAGATGGTTCTTTCTTTAATGTATTCCCAGTCAACGAAGCAACTTATAGAAGGATGTATATTTTGCAACAGCAGTTGACGGACAAGGAGTATCATTATTGTGGGTTGAATCCAAGATTGAACAGAGTAGGAAATCTCGAATTGAAAGACAACGATACCAACGTCAAACCCATCTTGGATTACGATTTGATCAGAATATTCACCAAATTGAACAACGATAGGAAGAAAAACTTCGCTAATAAAGTAAGTGGCAAAGCTGCTCTTCAAGATATTTGGAAAGATATCATTGAATTCGAGCATACACTAGATGTTTTGTAGATTATGTAATATAATAATGTTATAACTAATTTTAATCTTTGCCATAAACACCTAGAAATGTGGTCATAGTGTAATTTGAGCCATTTTACGAGGCCATTTTGTATTGCATTAGTTAATTTATTGTGGTGTATGGAGGTATGTTCATTTATCTTGTTGACCGTGACAACCATAACCTCGTTCGGCGAGATTTTCGTTGGAATTCGAAAATTATAACGATAATCAAATTATAAAAATTGATTACAAAAAAATTTTTGTGCACAAATATATTAAATAGTATCATTAAATAGCTATAACAAAAGTGAATAACTTTTATTAGAGAAGTGATGTTATATTTTAAATGTGTAGGAAGTTATCTGTAAAAAACGGTGCTACTTTTTTTTCCATCTATACCCGCCACTCAAAAGGTGCAAAAAAAAAACAAAAAAAAATAAAAATAAATTACCTGTATTAAAAATTCTATATTAGCATTGTATATACATACCGAAAAATAATCTAAATTGATATTGGGGAAGGGAAATAGCAAGAAAGTTTCATTATCATATCATTAAGAAAACGAATGAAACAATCAAACCAAGCACACTACTTGAAGTTAAAGCAGCAGCAACACCTTCATAGGTACTTATAGTTACATTAGAACCATAAGAAACAGGAACAACACTGGATACAGTACTGATTTGTTCAAGAATTGGAGTTTCAGTGACAATGTTATCAGTAATAACATTAACAGTAGCCGCCTTTGTAGAAGTGGAAACAGTAGTTGAAGAAGGAGAAGGAGAAGGAGAAGAAGAACTGAACGATTCAGTTGAAGATTGTTGAACTGCAGATTCGACACCTTGAATGGATTCTGGAGCAGGAGTATTAGTTTCAACCGTTTGTTCTTCACTTGTAGATGAGGACAATGGACAGTAGGTAGTGTAAACAGTTTGTTCACTTGTGTAGACAGCAACACCAGTAGTTTGTTCAACTTCATGACATTTGTTGTTTGAACATGAGGTAACAGTGACAACAGTAACGCCATATTTAGTGACCGTTTCTTCAGTTGAAGCAGATTCAATTTCGGTAGTTTTTTCTGCATTGGCAGTGGTGGTGATAGCTTCAGTAGTTCCTTCAGTAACAGTTTCGACGAGGGAACTTTGACTTGGAGCCCTTTGATCAGTAACCGCAGCAGCAACAGTGTTTGTGTATGGAGTGGATGAACTAGTTGATTCAGTAGATGATTTCTTAGCAGTGACAGTGACTATTGGAACATAAGTGGTGTAAGTGGTTTCATCTGCGGTGACAACTGAAACACCAGTAGTGTAAACAGTTTGGAAACATCTATTATCAGAACACGAAGTGACAGTGATAAGGGTGCTTTCAACATCAGTTTCAGTGGATCCAGCTGGAGAAGAAGCAGAAGGAGTAGCAGACACTGGGACAGCAGTAGTGATAACTGTTAAAATACCATCAATAGTAGTAGTGTAAGTAGTCAAGCTTTCCAAATCAGTGGTCACATGACAGTTGTTCTCGGAGTCACAGACTGTTCTGGTGACGTGAGCATAGTCAGTGTTGTAGTCGGTTTCGTATTCGTATTGGACGTCTTGTGATGATTCAGATTCGACAGGAATAGAAGATTCAGCAGGATCAGCAGGATCAGATGGATCGGAAGATTTAGTGGCACTTGAAGCAACATCAGTACCAGAAATACCAAGTGCAGCAAGTGCAGCGAGAGAAGCGCTGTTGTCTTCTTCAGAAGTTGAACTGACTGGAACAGCAGTAGTTAGCACAGTCAAAACACCATCGACAGTTGTAGTATAAGTAGTCAAGCTTTCCAAGTCTATAGTGACATGGCAATTATTATCTGAATCACAAACAGTTCTAGTAACTTGTGCATAATTGGTATTGACATCGGTTTCATATTCATATACAACTTCTTGAGATTCACTCGACGAAGCAGGATCAGCTTCTGAAGATATCGGGATACTGTTGTTTCCGTAATATGGAGCAGAAATGGATGGAACCACCGGGAGGTAAGAAGAATATGTGGAGGATGTACAGTCTGAAAGGGAAGATATAGTAGTTGACCTTATTGTTTCAATACTGGAAGTAGCTATGGCGGCAGCCATTAACACTGAAAATGGCAAGACTGATTTCATGATCATGATTTAATTAACAAAATGGAATGTAACGTTTTCAAGGAAGGTTAAAAGGATTAATTCAAATGAAGGAAAACGATGGAACCATAAAAAAGAATGAGTTTCGGAATAATCATGTTATTTTATAGATCAAGCTGATCGAGGAGGAGGAGGTTTGTTGCTTCATCAAATCGAAATCAAACGCTGGTTGACGCGACTGCAACAAGCAAGTTATGGAGCAATGCTACTTTACTAAACTTAATTATAACTTTAATTCGTCGGTCAAAGCACATTCTGCAGCGTATTTTTAACTAATGAAATTCTACAGGGCTGGTTGGAACTAAAAAAAATGAGTTGCGAAACGAAAAAAAAGAAAGATGGAACAGGGATGGAACTGGTTGTACATCCCCAATGAGGAAAGCAGAGCGGCTCACATGACGCGGAAAATTGGAAATTCCGAGCTGAACAGTAACAATTTTTTTTTTTTCGCCTTCTTTTCTAACCAGCCATCTTTATGTTATCCCTAACAAAACTGTCCGACCACAACGCCAAAACTTACGCCCACAAAACCTCAAAGGTCATCGACAATCATTAGTCAAAAGGTTATGTTAAATGAAAATGAAGTTTGTTGTCTCATCAATAGCATCATGGCTCTTGTGTTTTGTGGTGTACGCCATAAACTTTAGTGCAGCAAGCAAGGCGTCCAACCCCATTCCAGAAAGCATCATTGAGTTTGACGACAACTTAATCCAAGCTACATTGGAACAGTCCCAATATTCCCTAATATACTTTTATTCTGATGCATGCAAATACTGCCGAAAGTTCGATCCAACTTTCGAAAATTTAAGCGTACTTTTCAACAACAATAAGGATCGGTCCAAGTTCCAAATCTTAAAAACCAATGCTAGATACAATCCAACACTAAGTCAACTTTTTAAGGTTGCCAAGTATCCCAGCTTGAAGTTATTGGACTATGGAACCAAGAAGATTACGGACTATGAGGCGAATAGAGACTTGAAAAGCTTGATTGGGTTCCTAGACCATGCAGTCAATATGCATCCAAATTTTGACAATTTCCAAACGAAAGTGGAGTACATATCTCACATCAAAGAATTGAAAGATGACACAATTGAAAAAGTGGTGTTTTTTATTGCTGGTTATTTGCCAGGTTGGGAAGATTACAAATATCCGGCTCATTATATCCATCAATTGGCATTGGATTACCAGAACGTTGATATTGTGGTAGTGGATATCGATGAAGTGTCCGATTATGAGATATTGTCTAAATATGGTATTAGTCACTTCCCAACTGTGGTGTACATTAAAGATGGAAGACTTAAATCTTACTCCACCAGCAAGAATGAATTGGAGGTTGCAAAAATCCAGGATTTTATAGAGAATATTGACAAGGATTCAACTGGACCATGGAGAAACATTAAATCGATAAATACTCATAACGAGAAACCCTCACAAGAGAGTCATGTTGAAGACGATGACGACGATGAAATCTTTGAACATATAGAGTTGTAAATAAAACGTAATTGACGCTTGAACGACATATCAATTTTCTTTGGTGGTTGATACTCTGTTTCTCTCGCTCTTTGGCCTCTATTTTGTCTGACGTGGTTGTTTTGTAGAACAAAACAGAACAGTGGGAAAGAAAAAAAGGCACACAAATTGTGGGAATCAAATTTTTTTTTTTTTTTTTTTCAAAGAATCAACGAAACTACATTTTTCTACTTATCAACAGCACATACTTGTACACATATATATCCAGACACCATGAATATTTTCAGATTTTTTGGGGATATCTCCCATTTAGCCAGTATATTCATATTGTTATACGCAATCGAACAAAACAGATCCACCAATGGTTTGTCATTAAAAACTCAAGCCTTATACGTGGTTGTCTTCTTGACACGATACCTCAATTTATTCACCAAATTCTATTCTGTCTACAACACCCTATTAAAGATAGTTTTTATTGCATCGTCGATATATACTGTCTATGTCATGGTTTATAAGTACAAGAAGCCAATCCAAGAAAACATTGATACTTTCCCAGTCAGATACTTGGTTGGTGGTGCAGCCGTGGCAAGCTTGATCTTGACCCATAAATACACCGTTGGCGAAGTTGTTTGGTCATTTTCGTTATGGTTAGAGGCCGTTGCTATTATCCCTCAATTGTTTATTTTACAGAAAACCGGAGAAGCTGAGAATATCACCACCCATTACATTTTTGCTCTCGGAATATACCGTGCATTATACATTCCAAATTGGATTTATAGATATTTTGCTGAAGGTCACTTGGACTTTGTTTCTGTTTTATCCGGATTGTTGCAAACCGCCATTTACTCGGATTTCTTTTATATTTATTACACCAAAGTCATGAAAGGTAAGAAATTTGAATTGCCAGTGTGAAAGAGTAGAAACAAGAACGGGAACATTACATCCACTATGCTTTTTTTTATATCTTTCTTTATAACTTGTATTTTCCTTTTTTTTTTGTATCTACTATATAGGATATTTTATACTAATCCCTCTTTAATGGGTAATATTCTGTTCTGATACCATCTTTTGTTACTATTTTAATTTCCAATCCATCACCAACATAAATATGTCTTTCACCTGCAGATGTGAATGCATCTCTCACCAATTGGATAACTTCTTCTAATGTCAAATATTTCAAAGGTTTCTTTTCTTTACCATCAGTTCCTGGAACATACTGGTTCTTGAAATTGACTTGGTTATCCAAGAATGGCATAATCAAACTGGCAGCGGCACCCCCAGCCCTACATTGTTCTCTTTCATATGAGCCCACAGGATCGTAAGAATATACAGCACCTTTACCTTCTTCGTCCAAACCTGCAATCAAAGTACTCACGTAGAATGGGAAAAATCTCTTACCATATAACAAATGTTGAATATACCTAGCTGCACTCTTGATGGTCAATTTTTTACCTCCATTGTCAAATTTGTACCAAATCAACAGCTGCTTGAAACGATCTATCAATGCAACACCATCTGCAGCAAACCCATTGGCCGTCATTAAAATGTCATCGCCAACATCGTGGACTTTTGGTTCGTATCTTGATTGTATCGAATATCCAGTTACTTGTCTGGTATCACCGGCTAAAACTGCAAAATCTTCACCAGCAATCCCCAACACTGTACCACCATTATCGGAGTATGGATTAAATCTATGTTCAATTGGTACAGATTGAATTTCTGCAGAATATTCTGATGCTACTGTTGTTTGTGTGGATGCCATTGGTGTAGTCGAATGGTGGGTGTAGTAAATAGGTCCTGTTGATAGCGCAAGTCGCCACTAACAACTTTCGCCCTCTCTCAGTTTGTTCATACCAGGACAACCAAAAAAAAAAAATAAAAAAACCAGAGCCTTGGGCTAGTGTACACTACCACGAAAGTTATAGAGAACACATCAGCTAGAGTACCAGTTATGCATGTTTGACATATGTTAGGCCGATGAATATGTGTATTTACAATGGAGATAAGAATAGAATACAAATAACTATACAGGGTTATGAAGTAAAGTATCGTAATATCCCTACTGGGAATGAGCTAACAAAAGGAAGCTCGAATGCCATAAGGAAATACCAAAACCCCAATGCTGATAATGGAAATATCAATGTGATTGAACAAGAAATAACTGTTGTTCTCCTTCTATTGGTTTTGTTCTTGTTGGATTCTGCCGACGTACGCTTTGGAAATAACATTCCAAGATCTCATGTATTTCTCTCTACATTGAGCAATGCAGGTTAGCTCTTGGGGAGACAAGGTATCCTTTGGAATTATGATACACTTTTCAAAACAGTTTTCTGTAATAGTTCTGACCAACTCAGTGGCGTTGGCGGCAGCTAGTTCTTGACTGATTTGGCTTTGAAGCTCAGCTTTGATTTGCTGAGCCTTTGAAGATGCAGATGAAGATGCGGAAGATGATTCAGCACTATTCGATGATGATGATGATGAACTCCAGAAAGCCATTGTGTATAGTATATTATCTATCTTCTCGTTGTTTAAAGATTAACAAGCCCTGTGTAATTATCAAAGTGGGTTAAACTTTAACAAATCAAAAATTTTTCAATACATACTGAAAAAAGAGTGGGTTGGGCGAACCTGTGCAGAAGTAATGAAAAAAAAAAAAAAAATTAAAACTTGGACTTCCTAAAGCGGAAGCTCCGTGCGGCATCCACGTTATGGGCAAATATTCTGTTACTATGGTAAGTTTGACAGATATAATATTTGATGCGATACAGAAAAACCACTGTCTACCTTATTTTCACTCTCTCCTCCGGATATAGAAAAAAAAGCTTACATGGGATTGTGTTTTATAAGCTTAATTTTATGAATAGGAGGGGAAGGGATTTAATTAAACTATAAGCTAATGTTTATTGCACTACACATGTGATCATTCTGTGGTTCAGTAACGAAGACTTGCTAATCGGTTCTTGAATTCCTGCCAGGGATATATCCCTTGCTTAGAGGGATCTAAAAAGTCAATATACTCCCCTCAATTCTGGTTTTTGGGAACAAAGTTTAAAGTATAACTACTTCAACCAGTATTTTCGACAATGATTATGCGATAGAAAGAAACCGAACTCGTTCAACACTGCTACTAGTGCCACTTCTGCTGTCCCCCCCCACCATAAATTTCACAACTCATTTTAACTCTAGAGCTATACCCAATTGAGGAAATAAACCGAATGTCGATTTGTTTTTGTTTTGCCTTACCTGGATAAACCATAAGTTACAATGGTAGCTTTTGCTCCTTTTCGTTGGAAAATTATCACATACATTTCCAACCTTAAAAAGAAGTAGAGATAGGGGATCAGAAAGTTTTTAATATTGGAAATTAAATTCCACCGAAGTAGGCTTCATTCATTTGAATTAAACATAGACAAGGGTCATTACTAGCCTCAAGTCCGATTATGTAGTAATATTTTTTTTTTTTGTTTTTTTTTTTAGGATAACCTGTTTTAGTGTTAAAGTGTTGGGGTTTTCCATGGGTATGATTTTTTTTAAAAAAGAATTTTCCCTACATTATAATCAAAGAAAGTTTAATTTTAATTACTCAATTTGCCTGACTTTGCCACACCTCCTGGTCGATTCGATTCAGTATTTAATAAGACCCCCCAAAGTCAGAAACCTGAAAAATTCCTTCGTTCATAACGCCTGGCTTTTTTTTTTCTCTTTCTTTTTTTTTTTTTGCTTGGTGGTTTATATCACTGTGCCAGAATTTTTGAATTGCAAACAAATATGGAAATCGATTTCGACAAACGCACAAAAGTTACCCGAGCTTGTGATTACTGCAAGCAGCGAAAATACAAATGTACTGGTATCCCACCGTGTGAGCTATGCACTAGAAAAGGCGTCGAATGCAAGTTTAGCATTGTGGATAGACGAACCCTACGCCGTACAAACAAGAAAAGAAAAACCAAGGCTGAAAGTAAAGATCCAGAAGATGAAGAAGATAGACAAATAATTCCAGTCAGCACCAAAACATCCAAGGACCCTGACGAGATTGATGCTCATGATTTGAAACTATTAAAGAAGAAATCAAAAATCCCATTGCAGTTCCAACCGATTACAAGATTCCCCTTGCACAAATTGGGTATGAATGCAAGTGAAGATCAGGCAACATCGCCTGCTGATACTAGTTCACCAAATACACCTGCACAACAACAGCAACAGTCTCAACAGCATCAACGACAACAACAGCAGCCAAATCAACAGCAACAGCAACAGCAACAACAGCAGCAACTGAATACAAAACCTAAAATCACCAATGACGGTATGCTTCCTCAGAAAGTATTGTATGATTCGCGAGGAAACGTAAGATATGTGGGAGAAAGCTCACCGTTGTCGTTCTTGATCGAATGCCAAGACGTCTTCCGTGATCGCATTGGACCCACACCATTTTCCTCGGAAATGGAGTCGATAGAGGTCATTGTGGATCCTGAAGAATCTACACAGGTGGTTCAAGTGCCTTTGCCTGATCGAGAGTTAGTCGAATATTTATGTGACTTGTTCATTAAGAATTTACTCCAGGCAAGTTATTTTACTGATATGGATCAATTTAGAACCCACACTATTGATGCAATATATCGAAATTTCGACAAATGTTCACCAGGTGAAATTGCAATATACAATTTGATTGTTGGGAATGGGCTACTTTTTGCTGAAATTGCAAACGATCCAATTTTGAAACGGCTTCCTGATCCCAACATGAGGTCATCCGCTTACTTTGAATATGGCCATTACTTAACTAGAATATACATGAACTCAGGAATGTTATGGATAGTTGAAGGTTTCCTGTTGGGATACTGCTACTACCAAGTCAAACAACATAGAAATACCGCCTGGCTAATGTTAAGCATGGCTGTGAGGAATGCGCAGGCAATTGGTCTTCATCGACGCTACATCAATGACTCATTCACTAACTATGATTTTGCTGTTCATCGAAGAAGATTATTCAGAACGTTATATATTTTGGATCGGATTACGTCGATTTTATTGGGACGCCCTTTACTTATTGATGATTATGACTGGGATGATTTTGAAAGCGAAGAAATCTTTGAGAAAGACGAAAACGGGGTCATTTTTCGTGATCCCCGTTATGAAGCAATGATTCAAGAATGCAAAATTTCTCGATTGGCGACGAAAGTTCTTCGAAACTTTTATTTGGAAGGTATTTCGAACCCGTTGAGAGCTGAAAAACTAGCCATAGAATTGAAATTGTGGAGTTTGAATTTGCCTGAACATTTACAAATCGATAAAATTTTCGTTGAAGAAGTAAGCCATCCAGGAGATCACTTGGATAACAAAATCCCATTGCTAATCATGCATCTTGCACAATTATTCTGTATTGTGCTTGTCGGTCGCCCGTTTTTCATGTACCTTATATTTAACAAGAAGATAAGACGCAATATTTTGAACAAACCCAAAACGAAACAAGAAATCGCCATGAGAAACTTTATTGACATAACTGTGAAATCTTCAATCTTAATAGTGCAACTTGTCGACAAGTATATATCAACGCTCAAGTTCAAATCTGCTAGAATCGAGCTGCATGGTGCCACACATGTTACGTTAATGGCTTCTTTGGTTATTGGGTTATCCATTTTGTATCTTGAACAAAACAGATACACATCCCTGAATGAAGATTATTCGGCAAGGTTAATGAAGTGCTTGAACTTGGCTAAGAACATTTACAAATTCTACGAAGAATCAAACCCGATGTCATCTCAATTTGGAAAGATCGTGGAACAAATGCAGCAGGCATTGATGAACAAATTTAATTTGGATACCGAAGGTAACAAAACAAAAGTTAGAAGAGTAAGCACCAGGAGACAACAACAACAACAAAAACAACAACTGAGACAGGTTCTGGCTAGTCGTTCTACCAGACAAGGAAACGAACCAACGCAACAGGTGAAGGAGATAGATCAACGTGGTACGAATCTAGTTGGAAATCCAATCATGACGCCAGATTTACCATTTCACGAGAATTACGATAATTTCTTTGAGAATTTCGAAATGTTATTGAACCAACCGATTGCAAACAATTTTGAAAATCAAAATGACTTGCAAGTTTCTAGTTCAAATATCCTGTCAAGTACTCTGATACCCACGAGTACAAGTCCAAAGTCGACAGATCTGGCCACTAGTAAATCATTAAGTGAGTTTATGTATAATTCTAACATGCAAGATTACACGTAAGGCGGAATAGAGGAAATGTATGTTTAAAAAGAATGAGATAAACTCGGGGATTATCGAGTGGTTATATTGCACGAAGGTAAAGTGACAGGTGAAGATAACAAGTAATTAAGACAGTGTTTGAGTAAATAAACTAAAAAAAAAAAAAAAAAAAATAATCTACCTGGAAGTCGATAAATAAAGGAGGATACCACATTAAAGCAATATATTATATTACAATCTTTTTGTATTTTATTACATTTGAAAAATGTTACAGTATGAGGAAAAGAAAGAAAATTCTAGTTTTGTGTCACAAACGTTCCAAGTTTATTTTTTTTTTTACTTTAATTTTGCACCTTCTGTTTTATTAGTTTCACAATTGAACCGACTATTGCGAATGTTACAACATGACAAGCAAAAAAGGGGGACTCTGTTGTTTATTTCTTTTCAAGAAGAAAAATTGATTTGGAGCCATTTTCGTCAATTCTTTCATCAAACATTCATTAGGGTGTTTGTCTTATTAAAGTAGTTATCCCATCTCCTCCAACTTCCTCAAGATGTTCAATCAAATAATCAATTCACATACTTACACCAAATTATGGAGACTGAAGTCGCCCATAAGAAAATTCAAGTGGTGGTTTACATTGTTGTGGGCATTGGCAATTATTTTTGTATCCTTAACTTACTTATACTTCCAAACTGATTATCTAGAAGAGTATACAAGTTCCACTGCATCTAACGATGAATATGAAAAGGTTATAGCACACCAGCAAACAAGCAACGGCGACAAGAGAACAATCATTTTTCCAGGAAACTTTGAAGTACCAGATAGCAAACTCATTGACTTTTATATCAACGATTTGGAAGAAGCATTGGATCCACAGGATTTGGTCTTGAGAAACAAGTTCACCTATAGGATTCCAGATGACTTGAATTACACGTCCCAAGATATCGAGCTATTTACTTCTGGTTCCGATACTTCAACAGAAGAGCAATGTCCAGCATTATCCAGTAAAATCAATGTCGAAGCCACACCAGCAATGAACAAGAATTCGGATTTACACAAAATATTGACGAATTTCATGAAGGAAAACAGTCCATACTATAAAGAAGTTTCAAGATTTTTCCCAGATTTGACAAAACAACTAGAAGAAGATACGATACACGAACATTGGTATCAGTTGATTGGAAGTTCAATTTATTTGAAACAATACGGTGTACATTTAATGATTTCGAGAATTTTCTATTCGCAATCTGGTCAAAAGGTTCAACCTGTAATTTCGTTATCCTACCTTCAAGTATTTGATCGTAACTGGAAGGAATTGGAGAACGTTGAATTGGTGGTGCCTACAGAAGATGGTTCGTTCAGGACGATATCGTATCCACAATTTGCACCCATGCCAGTCTACCACAATGAAAAACAAACCACACATAGGTTTTATGGGGTTGAAGATCCAAGAATTCAACTCATCATCAATCCACAAGGATATGAAGAACCAATTATTACTTACAACTCGCATCATAGAAAGATCAAGGAGGCCGATTTTGAAGACGATTCCAAAGGGACATTAAAATTCGATAGTTTTAGATCCATTTTCATGGCATGGTTATGGAGAACACAAACAGGAAAATCCAATTTGGAAGAATTGCCCATAGACGACGAGGAAGTTAGAAATATGGAATATGTCAAAGTTAAGGAAATATTGAGACCGGAGGGTAAACGAAATGCTAAAGAAAAGAACTGGGCCATGTTTTTAAACAATCAAGAGAGATTAGAGATGGGGTTCCATAAATATCTTTACTTTGTTTATCAAATCAAAAATTTGAAAATATTGAAATGTTCCATTTATGACGATGAAACATGCACTTGGGAATACCAAGCTGATGATTACATGGATTCTGGTTTGTTACACGGTGGTAGTGAATTGATCAATGTCAAGCGGATGATCCAGCAATTTGACTATCCTGAACTTGAATCTTTGATAACCAAATTCCCGCAAGATCGTGAAATTTGGATCGGATTTGCAAGAGCAGTACTTAGAGATTGCGGGTGTGGACAATCAATGTACAGACCAAACTTAGTGGTGTTAATGAAAGATCAAGACAAATACAAATTTGAATATGTTTCGTCATTCTTTGATTTGGGAATTGAAATATTGCCGTGGGAAAAGGGTAAGAGTTTATGTGAAGGTAAGAATTTAATTATTCCAAATGGTATATCAAGTTGGACTATGGAGAAAGATGATACAGGGGTGTTGACTGATTACATGGGGTTCACTATTTCCAGAAGTGATTCTACAGTAGACATTGTTTACATGAAAGGGTTGTTGAATGCTTTATTATTAGATGATCATCATCCGAAGTTGCTAAATCAAGAGCAAAAAGGGTTCATATCCAACACCCATGTTGATTGTGCTTTGCTGAGCTCAGACAAATTTTGTAAAGCCTATGCATTAAAAGTCAACGCCAAAGAAGAATCAGAGAGAATAAAGGATGAAGATAGATAAAGGTAATATAGAGTGGAAGTTTATCTCTATGTCTGTCTGTAAGGTTGAATAATACCAACAAGAATGCACATATTTCGTGATGGAAGTAAATGTAGAACTAGAGAATAGAAACATATCCTTATTACTAATCAACAAACCTTTGGTATGATCCATATTGCACAACAATTGCATCGGGTACGTTCGTTAATAGCACTAGCTATAGTTTTGGTGTCAAATTTACCACTAGCTGCAACGGGAATAACTAAGATTCTGGGAATACAGGAGTTAAGCACGTACAAAGTATAAGATAATTTGGTGTACTTGTACAGACATGCATCTATCACACCACTATCCACCGTACATGCAAATGATGATTTGTCATCTTCACCCAGGGGGAAAGTATTGTGTGACGTTTGTGAGGAAATAAAAGTACTCACACACACACTGTGTCACTCAATTGTTGCTGTTTCCGGAGTCCGAAAAAAATTGAACAATTGCTGCACCAGTCAATTCCGATTTTTCGCAGATTTTCAATTTTGTGTCATCCCCCTTGATGCCTTCTTTTTTTTTTTTTTTAGCTTTGCTTTTGCTTTAGTTGCGGAAGCGCACTATAGTAGTCATTATACCCACACATACAATTTTTCACAATCTCCAAAGTCTCCCCTTTTCCCCTCTTGATCAAAGTCAATTCCTAATATAAATATAGACCCCGATCTCCCCGTTTCTCAGATTCAGGGATCTTTCTTTTCCTTTTTTTTATTCTTTTATTTCTATAATCAATTCCTACTGTTCCACAATGGCTTTATTTCCAACCAACATCACCCCAAAATACATTCCATACTCAAAGGCCAATGGCGATGTCGCTGCTTGTGGTGTTCCAGCTGACTTGGACTTGAAACAATTGTTCAAAGACAGCACCGTTGTCGTCACTGCCGTGCCTGGTGCATTCACTCCTACCTGCTCCGAAAAACACATCCCAGATTACTTGAAGCACTTGAAGGACTTCAAATCCAAAGGTGTCAAGAAAATTGTTGTCTTGGCTGCTAATGATCCATTCGTCTTGGCTGCCTGGGGTAAGGCATTAGGTTACACTGACGAGGAAAACTACATTGTTTTTGCCAATGATCCAAATGGTGCTATCTCCAAAGAATTGGGCGAAAACTTTGTTACTGACTTGTCCCTGGTTGGATTTGGCTTGAGATTACAAAGATACGCTGCCATTGTCGTCAATGGTGAAATCAAGTACTTGAAGAGTGAAGAAGAATTGGGTTTCACTGAAATTTCCAGTGCTGATACCGTTTTGAAGAAGCTTTCTTAGTTTAGTAGTTTCTATATTATGTTACTGAATACACATGCTAGTTCGATTGTTGTTGAGTTATCCATCTGTTTGTATTACTCATTGTAACGAGTCTCCATGTTTTAGAAACAGTAGTAGATGAGAATTCTGTGTCAATAAATGAAACCACAGTTGATATCATTGTAAACGTGGTATTAAAGAAAGGCCACATTGAGTCCAAATGGGGGAAAATTGGAAACAGTGGTGGTGGTTATAATTCCGGTTGGTAGCCCTGACCTGCAACCAAAATTGCCATCGGCGCAAAAATAAACTCTAACTTAACTTCGGTACCTACATTACCACTTTTGACAAACACTAACACATTCAGCGGGATATTCTTTTTTTTTTGTAAGTCAGATTAATAGAATACAGTTACAAAACTTACGTATCTTGATTCTTGAGGAAGTTTTTGTCTTGGTAGTTTTTTAAACAGGAAATCTGACTTTCTAGACTCAGTTTCTAGTTTTCTTTGCAACCTTTGCGATTGCTACCCACATAGAGATAAAAGAACCCGAAGGTAATAGAACCCCAGATCACCAACGTGTTGGTAGGTTTCCATTTGGTATCAAGTTCATCTATGTTGACTATACAGATGCCCCCTAATTCACTATTGTTAAAAACTCTTACTAATATTAGTCAGGAATTTCATAAACACCTTTAGTTTTGTTGTTTGCTTGAATAGGTAAAACAATGAAATGGTTTTGCAACATGGTTGATGATATCATACACATATTCCTTAATCTTTCGGTTTATAAAATTTATCCCTCAAAACAATAAAATGGTTTGCAACCAAATTATAGCAATTTCATCATACCATTTTGTGAAGTTTTTTTTACTACACAGCAAGGCGTGCCTGTCAAATTCCTCAATTACATTAGAACGTTCTAATTATAATTGCCAAGATATACTCCAAAGAGTCTGTTCCTTTTTGTTCACAAGAACGCAATCAACAGATGTATCTTTGTTTGTATTGAGATCTTGAATTGTGGCTAGGCAAATTCCATGACAGAATAACTTTAACAAAACACAAGATACCCATTATCATCATGTCCTCTATAATTATCAACGTGGGTGTTCATACAATGGAACAAAGGGAGGCTAAGGAGAAGGATTCATTAGATGATTGGTTGATTATATCAATTGTTGCTCTTTTTGCAGTACCAGAGTTCGTGACCCACAATGAGCATCAACATTCGATATAACAATGAATTATTTTTGAAATCAATGGACTTGAATGCTTTCTAAAAAAAAGGGGGGACAAATACCATTGAGAGAGGGGAAGTCCCATCATTGATTGGTCAGTTACAGATATGACGACATTGCTGTGAAATTGAACGGGCTACCAACCTAGCATATACATGAGTAGTTATTAATGGTATTCAAAAACAAGAAGGAGCAACAGCACGAATGCTATTGAACGTTAACAACGGAACAGAATTCTCCTTCCTCACTTCCTAATTGCATTGCTATTAAGAAATGTATAAATAGGAGCTAAAAAGACCTATTCTGTTCAATAATTTTGCAATTTTTTTTTTTTTTCAAAAACAACAATAATAACTACAACAAATATGATGTTCAATTTATTGTTTTTAACTTTTGTTGCTGCTTTAGCTACTGCTGTTAGTGTTGCTAAAAGAGAGGCTAGAGCTATCAAGTTAGATTTAGAAGACCATCCTGCTTTGGCTAAAAGGGGTGTTGATTATGGTTCAGATGAGTTAAATTTGGGAGGTCTTATCACTACCAAATTGCTAGTTGGTTCTAATAGAGATCCAGTTTATCTTGGTATTGACACCGGTAGTTGGTTGACCCAAGTTTATGACTCCAACATTACCTGTAACAACAATTGTACCAAAGGTGGTGTGTTTGATTCCAATGCATCTACTACCATTGTCAAGTCTGGTAAAGACTCTCAATCTTGGTTTGCTAAAACTGCTTACTACAAGGGAGAACTTGTTCGCGACAATGTTCAATTTGGTGATTTGGTTATTAATAACTATACTTTTAATGATATCTACAATGCTAGTGGTTTCCGAAATGGTCTTCTTGGATTAGCCAAGCCACCAGAAGATCTGCTTGATGAAAGTATCGCATGGGCTGCCAAACATGCTGGTGCTATCGATAAGGCTATCTATTCTTTGATTCTTCAAGACCTTGATAACTCCAAGGGGTCTTTGATAATTGGTGGGTATGATGCCGCTAAGGTCAATTACAATGAAATCAATTGGTACAGTATTGCCAATTCCAATATTCGTGCTGATCTTTCATACATCAAAATCGGCAATGAGACTATCGCCGTCAACAAGAATTTCACTTTGGATACAGGTGGTGTTGGGGCTGCATTACCAACCCCAGTGTTTGATCAATTTATTGCCAGTTTACCAGAAGATCCAAATAATCCAAATCCTCGTAAGAGTTATACTTATGATTGTGACTTGGCTGAACAACATAGTTTCACTTACAACTTGAATGGTGTTGATTACCAGTTCCCATTGAGGGCTATTCTTGATCCAAGTGATTCAGGAAAACATTGCAAAATTATTTTACATCCTAGTTCTGCTGCACAATTGGGTGCATATGTATTCAGATACTTGTTTTTGGCTGTCAATCTTGAAGAGAAATTACTTGGTTTCGCCAGTGTTAAGAACACCACTGAAACTGATATTAGAGCTTTTTAAAGTCCTTTAGATTTGGTTGGATTTGTATAGGGTTGTTTGTACTCAATAAACTACCCCTTCTATTGATTAACTGAAATAGTCTTTCTTAGTTGTGAAACCTAACATTCCTGAAAACACCTTCAACTTTTGCGGTTATGAAGGTTCCAAATTGTCGGGCATTTAACCCTTTATACTTTTCTGCTTTTCCGTCTTCATGCCTTTTCACAATTGGACTCCTTGGTTAATCTACCGAATTCGTTGTCAATATTGAAGATCTTAAAACCAACCAAATATGTATATATGTGTATATATAGATAAATTTAAAAAAGACAACGAAAGAACTAAAAAAAAAAAAAATATGCACAAAACAACAAGCTATTCCGATACCAGTCCCATATTTTCTAGCATTTGTTCAATTCTACCACCAATAAATTCAGGACTAGTCAACGTACTGTACCTCTCAACAACATTACCTTTATGATCGATTAAAAATTTCTCGAAATTCCACTTCACCACTTTGGTATTCCATATCCCATCTTTTGATTCCTTCAAGAACTTATAAACGGGATCAGTATGGGACCCATTCACATGAACTTTATCTAGGATGGGGAAAGAAAGATCATATCGTCTCTTACAAGTGGTGACTATGCGTTCATTATCAAATGGCTCCTGCCATAAAAACTGATTGCACGGAAATCCCAAAATGACCACGGGATCATTGACAAATTTCTTACTTAGTTCTTCCAAACCTTTGTACTGGAAGGAAAACCCACAATAGGAGGCAACATTCACTATTAGGATGATTTTCCCCTTGAGTTGGCTGAATGGGAATGGTTCTTTGTTGTGGTCCAACGGACATAAATCGTAGAATTTGGATCTGGTCAAATATAGTAGTTGACTGATGGGGGATAAAGTGGAGTCATCAGAATCAAAATGGTTCAAATTTCGTGGCTTCGGTTGTTCTTGATCCTGTTGCAGGTGTGGGAAATCTGGTTCCTGGTATGAAATGTTTAGCTGTGATAAATTGGGATATGGTTCGAGAAACTTTGATTTCATGTAGGAAAGAACATCATCTATTGAATCCAACGTTATTTCACTTTTGATGTCACTCATGGCATGAATATATATATTTTTTAATAACCTCAATAAGCGAAAACTGGTCGTTATGCAGTTTTAAAAATTGGACCTGTAACTTTTTAATCAAAGGGGGGTAATGATGTATGGTATTTATACCAACAAAAAAGCAACGCAGTTCCACTTCTGTGGCCGCCTCCACTTTGTTACGTCCTTTTTTTTCATGTATGCGAAAATTTAGAACTTCCACATGGCATGGGATAATACAAGCCTGTTTTTGGGTAATTTATATCATTCCAGTCCGGCATCTAAGAATCAACAAAACCCTGTGCATCAGTGCAGATATTACACTTCACAACCAATAGGAATAAATAATATATCCGATCTTACAAAACTCCCCTTTTTGCCTTAGATTGATTTTTTGACGAAAAGCAAGAAAAAAAAAATAAATACAAGAAAAATTCTTTTTTAATTTTTTTTTTGAACAATCTATAACACAAATCTAGACTGTAACCACCTTACAAATACGACCAGGCAAGGAATATGTTAAAGATTATCGTCGAAGGATATAATCACCAAAAAGAGACAATCAAACTAAGCTAAACTCATATGATAGTCTGTTTTAATCTGTGCATTCTGAATTTTCTTCGTGGAATTTTACCTGTATAAACTGCCCTCCCCTCTGTATTGTTTGATGACAGCGATGATGATTTGAGATTTTGTGAACATTCCGTCTCACGCAGAATCTAAATTATAATTTCACCAACGAAGCAAACATACTCCAAACAAAAAAAAAAAATAAAAATAGCACAGCGATGTTATTGATAGATCGACCCATGGGACCATTGAGTGTAGGGGGAGCTGGTAAGACTGCCTCGAAATATTATATTTTGAAATCTGTTGTGATAAATATTATTTTTTTTGGATCGTAAACGATAAGCAAGTTTAAGCTGTACAGCATTAGATATTTTGCATTTTGCAGCACGATACCAAAAAAACCTGTATTAAAATAAATAAATAAATAAATAACCAATAAATAGGTAATAAATAAGTAACTATATGTACTATAAAAAAAGACAATAATAAATAAATTTAATAAATACAAAAATCAAAAATTAGAGACCTCATGTATGACCATTATTGATGACACCTGTTGCACCTGTGCTTGATGTTATTCTTAATTCATTATCAATGATGAACTTTCTAATCTGTGATAAAGAATTTCCCAATTTTTTAAAAATACAAACTTTGATATTCAAATCATATAAATAATTTAAAACAACTTCACCGATTTTTAAAATGTACAAAGTTTTTTCTAATCCAGTATTGCCAGCCAATTGTGCTAGCAGTTGTTGTTGCTGTGGGTTGGATTGATTGTGTTGATCAGCTCCATTATATAAATACAAATTCGTAAAATCCTGCTCTAATTTGACGGAAACAGGAGTGGATATCATGGTCGCATTATTGGCATTCGACAAGGACGACTGGTACTTCAATTTGAGGAAATTTTCAATTCTATCCAACAACTTGAGTACCATGCTATATCTGTGATTCAATTCAAATATGAGATCAGTGTTTGCAAATGGAGACAAACTATTATCATTCTTCTTCATGATGTAGACGGAGAATATTGAAAGGATAGTAAAGACGTGGAATAACATTTGTGAATGAATCAAGTTGTTGGAGGTTTCGATTTCTTCAGATATTCTAAATTTGATATACTTTTCAAATCTAGATGCTGCATCTCCCTTTTGATGTATGGCATCTTCTTTGTCTTCTTCACCATCATCATTCAAAGAAAACCTCTTTTCTTTAGCATCATTGGAGAAATTACTCATATTCAAGTACCCAAAATCAGTATCGAATAATGCTAACCCATCCTCTGATGATTGGCTAGTATCTTCAACTTTGAATAACCCCAATCTGAGAATCATGTAACAACAATCAACAATTTTCAAATAATCGTATTCATTAATTATTCCATTACTTCCTCTTGTGCTATGCTCTTCCAACAATCGATGATAATTCTGGGTTAACTCATCATAATTTCTAAGCCAACTTTGTTCCTTGACCAATTTGAAATCAATTAAAGAAGAAATCTTGGTATAGTTAGCCAATAATGCATAATCGAGTTTCTCCATATCCTTATTGCGATGAAGCTTCGTTGCATTTGCAGAACCATGCGGGAAAAATTTGGTCAATTGATCAATAATTCTGAACACATCAACTTTCTTCATTTCTTGATATTGCTTGACTTCATATAATCCATGGATTAAACAAACAAAACCGTATTTACTCAAATGGGATAGCTGTTTGCCTAATTTCTTCTCAAGATCTGAACTCACTGGCTTATCTGGCGTGCCCGATTTTGTCAAGTTTAACAACACTTCTTTGAAAGGAATCGGTTCGTCATTCAAATAATCTTGTAAACTCCTACCAGTCCTTTGCAGGTTGTATTCTTGAAACTCTTGATAATTCTTGAAATTCCAAATGATATCGTCACTAGTGTTGGAGATCGCCAATTTTTGCATATCATTAACTGACAATGTCAACGGAACATTGTACAACATCAACAAAAAGTTGGTCAATCGATAGATCATAAACACTATCCTTGTTTGTGATTGCATATTAATGTTATTCTTAAACTTCATTTCATCGTTAAAACCATTGGAGAACAATGACATGCCGCCATTATCATTGAGTCCGTTAGCATCTGGAGCCGAAGAATTCAACTTGTTGTAAATCTCTTCATCTTCACCATTGATGGAGAACAATACCGCTCTGTTGCTCTTAATTGAAGTTTTAACCAATGAATTCAAAGCATTTAGTTGACGGATAACAATATAAACATTATTCTCATTATCAGAAAATAACCCATAGATTACGGACAATGTAAGCGATTGAATCAACCATAATGGATTAACCGAAGAGCTCGAATCTTTGTTTGCCGGATCCTTTTTATCGGTTTGTTGGACATTGTTCTTTCTGCTCTCCAAATAAATATGAATTGTTCTTCTAGAAGCTTCGTAAAGATGTTCGGAGTCAATCTTGTTGTTTGCTAATAAGGCACCAACGGTCGCAACTAACAATGGCAAACAAACACGTGCACTTTCATTGCAACTGAGCTCATTGCTCGTCATACTCATAATCTCATATTCATTTAATTTTGAAGGATGGATAAATGGGAAATGCGTTAAAAATACTTGCGTAAAAGTGGTCAAATAAAATTCCAACTTTTCATTAGATGGAATAGTAGGTGTCATTATGCCACTGATTGGATATTTGCCCAAAGCTTTACTAATCAAATGCCTCATATGACTTGTAAACAACTTATTACTGGAATAATTGTGCAATTTCATTTTGTTGATCATGGATTGGTTTAAATGTTGATGAGGTTGTTGTTGTTGTTGTTGTTGTTGTTGATGTTGTTGAGCATGTGGCTGTGACTGGGATTGAAGCAGTGCTTGAGGCTTCTGTTGTGGATGTACAGGAGATTGGTGTTGTAGTGGTTGTGTCTCATAGTTCATTAATTGGTTTTGATTCATATTATTGGCATTAGGTGGCGAGATCATGTTGACTGGAGAGGTGTAATCATTAGCGGAAGATGGAGCGGAAGGATTAGTATCTCCATAAAAGGAATACCCTCCAGGCATAAATCTGGAAATAGTATCTTGTCCAATGTCATCAATGTCATTAAGGAAGTTTAAATCAAAATTCATATCCTCGTTAGTAGTAGTGGTGGTTTTGGCAATATCCGCCATTATATCGTCATCTTCTTGTTTAATAGGTGTTAAAGCTTTAAATACATGATTTTGTCGTTGTCCTGCAGCCGACGATTGACCATGAGCTTGGTCAATAGGGAAGTTAAGCATGCTATCTGGAATATCATAAAATGAATAACCGTAATGCTCTTCTGGAACCACATCGGGTTGTAATCCATTAGCTAAATGGTGTTGCTGGTTGTGGTGGTGTGCGGCTACACCATTCTGTATTTCTTGGTTCGTGATCGTTGCTGTTGGCATTAGGTATGATCCATCGAAGGGGGTATTTAAACTATTGACACTGGCCGATCGGGTTTGACCCATATTTACAGCTGCTAAAGCAGATGAATGGGATAATGAGCCCTGTTGACTAACATTTACTGGCGGTGTACCATGATCGGTAGTGTTGGTTGATATTGATGACTGGCGGAGTAGTTTTGAAGCAACCGTAGAATCGGACAAACCAGGTATACCAGGAAGTGTATTCAACCAGGAAATCTCATTATCAAAAGAAGAAGGAAGGAATTGTGGGGTTGAAAATTCGACATTATCAGGTTGTGGGTAGACATCGTTAAATTCAGGAACATTGACTGCATAGTTTGCACCGGATTGAGCCGAAAAGGATGCACCTCTTCTCGGTCTAGTTGGTGTTACTGAGATGCCGCTTCCACCCAAGTTTCCAGCAATCTGTGAATCAGCAGCTTTCTTACGTTGATCAAACACCTGTTTTTGCAACGAATTCTTGCGCGTGGGGTTGGAGGTTGACATGGACGAACTTTTCTTTGTGGAACTTTTAGAAACTTTTGACTTGGTTGTGTTTGGTTTGCCGTCAAATAAATTTAAATTAAATTCTGGAGGAGGGTCCTGTTTTAACTTTCTCGATTTTGTAGCACTTGTCACATCTGTGGATTGTTGCAACTCTTCGTCATCCTCTTGCATCTCTTCGTCTTCATCCTCTCCATCACCGCTTTGCGAACGTTTGATTGATTTTCTTCTTAATCTTGTAATAGCATCGGAACAACCAGCATGCAACTTCTGTGCATGTCGCAACAATAAATCTCGACGACTGAATTTACGTTGACACACTCCACAACTGAACGGTTTTTCCTTTGTGTGTGACCTTTCGTGCCTTCTCAAATGCTCTAATCTTGCAAATGCCCTAGTACAAACTTGACAAACAAACAATCTCGGTTTACCCGAAGGAGTTGTACCGTAGGCTGTCAATTCTAATGGGATGTTTTTAGACCTTTTCGAAGTGGTAGAATTGGTGGAGCTACTAGGTGACATAGAAGTGCTCGACGCATTTTTGCTGTTTTTCTTGGGTCCAGAATTACCTGTGGTAGTACCTGAGATTGAATCAGTTGATCCAGACATTGATGACGATACTGCTACTGAAGGGTTACTGAACTGATTTATGTGAGTGTTATGGATTGGTGAAATCATTCAGATTTTTTTTTCTTCTTTCTTTCTAAAAAAGTCTTTTGGGGCTTGTATTTTTTTTTTTCTTAGGCGTTCGGAAAAAAAAAAAAGTGCGTATTATATTTTTGGGAAATTGAAACAGCTAGACAAAAATGATGTAATAAAGCTCCTTCAATTGACACTTGTACAAGGTGGTGCTTGTTGTTGACGTTGTCAAAGTTGTAGTTGATGACTGGAAAAGAACGAAATTCCAATTAACAAGAATTGGAAATGGATATTGAAAGATTAGATAAAGAAAATCCTTTGGTGATTTTTTTTTGTATGTGGAAAACACAGTAAAAAAAAGAATTTCAGAATTCTCTATTTGGTTGGGAAAAGAAAAAAAAAGACCACCGGCTTTGTACGTAAAAAAGTGTCTGTAACTTTTTCTTTTAAACTTCGAAAATAAAGCAGACAGCAAAAAAAAAAAAAAAATTATATCTGTAAAACCCAGTGGCAATAAGTATGAGTCAAATAAGGACTTTGACTTGATGATGTTTTAGTTGTAATACGTTGATTCAAACGTAAAGATGTCCCACTAACCTGTTGAAGTGGAAGATGAGTGGATCGTGTGTGTATGTGTAGATTATGTGGATGTAATTTTGTTGAGCTTGAAACAAATGAGGGGAGGGAAAGCAACGAAGTAATACAAAAATAAAAAAATTTCAGTGAAGAAATTGTTCAGTGTTGTTGACCAACAGAAAATCAAATGGTTGTTTTTTTTTTTTGTACGGGAATTCTCTTTCCACCTTCAACTAACGTTTGCTTTATTTTTATTTGAAATTTTTTTGAATGACAAAAACTGTCCTTCATATAGTTCACTAGTAAGAAAAAAAAAAGTATGGGGTAAAATGACTGACTGACCGATGGACACTGGTGCACGTAAATGCAGTGATTTTATTGGGCCACACAGTATTTGTTTTTGTCGGCTTT
Source organism: Candida frijolesensis (assembly GCA_030557105.1). Taxonomy (NCBI): domain Eukaryota; kingdom Fungi; phylum Ascomycota; class Pichiomycetes; order Serinales; family Debaryomycetaceae; genus Candida; species Candida frijolesensis. The sequence goes on along the minus strand of JAKTVH010000039.1, from coordinate 26,257 downwards.
AGTCTCGTTCGCTTGTTCGTTGGGCCCGCTTTGTCTTTTTTTTTTTTGCTGTATGAGGAAGGGGCGACGCAAAGGAAATGTTCAGATTTTAGGCTGGGCTTTGTTCTTCGTTGGCTGTTCTTTGTTCTTTCGTTGATTCTTGTGTTCGTCGTTTAAGCCAACAATGTTATCAAAAATAATGGTCGCTTCGTTGGTCAAACAAAAGCGCCTCCGTTTTTTTTTTTTTTTTTTGCATGTTCCAGTTCTAGCCGGAGATTACCCCCAGTTGTATAGATATCCAACAATGGAACAACGGAAGCAAGAAAAGGAATTTTTAACCTAAAAAAAAACCTTATTTGAATGCGCCTTTACCGGTGGAGACTGACAATGACCCAATAGTTTTGAACAATTTGGTGAGTAGGTGGTTGAAACTTGGAATGGGTTTGTAGGATTGAAGAGAAGAAAATGATTGGAAAGATGTTTTGGCAGAAGAGAATTGGTTGTCAAAAAAAAAAAAGTCGTAGAAGAACCCTCGTTGGTTGTAAAACTTCGGTCGTAAAAAAAAAAAAACAACTGCAAAATTACATCAAACGTACAGGTGCCCTATCCAAGATTAACAATTGGCTATAAATATCAAACCTAGAAACTGTTAGTTTTAACCGTGCTACTTAACCCTTATGTTCAAAAAGAGCAAGACATCCGATGCATATGACAAGTCGTAACACGGCGACTGAATTGCTCAGATGAGATTAAGCTCAGTTTGTTCCCAATGTTTCAAAGACCTGGAATAGGCAATTCATGTCTTCTCTCTCCGTATTCCACTCTGTCTTTTCTTTTCGCTTCGTACCGCTTTTCATTATCCACTGATTCTTTTTCAATTGGTCCTTCTTTTCTTTTGCCCAATGTCAAATCATGTATATCTATTAAACCCGCCCATCTTCTGTGTTATGTTTCGTTGTAGCACTCCATGTAGAACTAAAAGGAAAGATGATCATCAAACAAAACAAAACCGTATCAAATTGCTTTCAAAATAACCTGCAGACAGACAAAAAAAATTCCTACTTTGTTTCTATGGAGTTAGTGAACACATTATTCCACAAAAGCAACCACACCAAAATGTGGGGTAAATGAAAGTAAGATTTTGTGTGACCCCTATCTTAACCTGCAACTCCGAATGAATTTTCAGACACACGTGACCTCAACACACAGCATTCCGCGTCATTAATGCATCGGTGAAACCGCTTGATAAACCCGTGGCCATAGAGTAAGCGGTATGGCCATGTAGTATGCTAGGTTTGGTAGTATCACCTGTTTTTTTGGGAGTTGTATTGCACAAGAAATATCAGATTCCAAGACAGAAACCAACAAAAAAAAAAGAAATAGGGTCAAGACAAAGAGTAGGATAGTCAACTCGTACACACATTTTTCCAATTTTCACATGGGTACAATAAATAATTGCAAATCTTAAACAAATAGGAGTAAGTAAATGAAAAGGTTCCAAAAACAAAGGGGAAAGCCACCAATCACGAGCTGGACAATCATTTAAACACCGACTTATTCTAAAAATACCTCGGACTAGATGTAGAGCAGGGTTCGGACTTTTTTTCCTTCAACATCGGTTGGGTATTGTTGTTTGTTAAGTAAGTTTGTGTGGTTAAGAAAAACAGGTAGTTTCCCACTTTGCTAAAAAATCGTTTGTTGGAATTTTCCCCACCCCCAGACTTTTTTGCTTGAACTTTTAACCAAATGAAACCAAAAAATTTCCATACTGTGCAAGCCTAAACATGCTTTACCATTAGGGTCAATGTTGCAATGTATATTATATAACCACTTCATTCGTCCAATAATAATGATAAGGATTTGATAAGATTCAAAAAATATAATTGGACTCCGGCCCGGTAATTAAATTTCTCAAAAAACAATTACAATATTTTGTGGATTTTTTTTTATTGTTCCGGTTGTGTTTGTTATCATCGAATTCTTACATAATAACGCATGATCAAGTACCAGAGAAGGAAATTATATTATCTGTCTCTTATCTTGTAGCAGAGTTTAGTATTGAAATAACTAAGATTGACTTAGCCTTGTTTTTGTTAATAATTAGAGTTAACAGAGATCATAATATCCAATTAATATCAGGACTAATTAGCCCTTGGTTTCTCTTTTTCATTCGAGTATTTCAAAATGGCAGTAATCACCACTTCCATTCAACCAATCCTTTTGCAGCCACATTTGTTAATGGTGTTTTATTTAATATCTACAATCCTACACCTCTGCAAAAAATTTCAACGTTACCAATACTTGGGGATTTGGAATACGCCACACATTTCTTTCTTAACAGACTAACTAACCATATTGCACCGCTTAACATATGCATTGGTCATGAATACATCATGTTGCCTACCATGCAGCCTGAATTAGACGGTGCAATTGCACGTGAATGTTTCGGAATTATGACCATTATGTCATATATGCCATTTTTCCGATATGTTGCCAACTTTATTTGTATTGCCACAGCTCTGTTATACCTGTCAAGTCGTACTCCGAACCGGAATTTGAACAACAATTTCACCCAAGTCTTTTGTGTATCCCATAAATCATACAATTAATTCGATAGTACTGTTCTTCCGAAGTGATACAATGGCCGATATCGGTAGTTCTTAATGTATTTGTTGGGCTTGTTGCTTTTGGTCGTTGTGATTATCATCTCTACACCAGTTTCATTAGTGTATGTGTTGCTTAGTAAAACCAGTTGCAGATTACTTGGAATTCTAATTCCCTCAAGGGTTTTGTTGAAAGAGTTAGTCATCAATTCAACATATCAACAAATCAAGCAAGTCAATCCGTGTATTGCAGAACCTCTATCGGATTATTATTTAAGGAAGTCGGTTCGACCCGTGATTATCTTCATCTTCTTTTTATTTGCGTCATTCTTGTGCAACATATTTTTTTTTTTCGCTAGCTCTTGGCGTCTACATTTTGTCATTAAACGGCTTTAATAATAATAAGGAAGCCACATTAACTTTTTTTTTTTTTTTTTTGCTTTTGCCTTGGGATTATGAATTTGCGGATCAACGACATTGAACAACACTACCATAAGGATTCTTCTTCCAATGATGAAGTCTTTCAAATCGTTCCCCCGAGTAACAACTCCGACCAAAATAACAATAATATGGTATCACACAATGACACCTTGACTTCCCATCTCGAAAAAACAAAATCAGCAGCAAGCACCCATCATTCAACTTTACATTTATTAGATGACCCAGCTAATTTTCCTGACGGTTGGAACACCATCGCCATGTTGACGTTATTAGGTTCATTCATGGGTATGATTGGTTCGTTGGGATTTGTGAACTCCGGAGGTGTCATGCAAGCATACATCTCGGACTATATCTTGACGTCAAGTTCCCAGTCTTCCATCGGGTGGATTTTTTCCATATATAATTTCTTTGCCTTTGGTGGGTTACTCATATCGGGACCCTTGTTTGATAAAATCGGATGTCGGAAACCCATATTCGTCGGCACGATTCTTATGTTTGGTGGGTTTTTGTCAACGAGTTTTTGCAAGAAGTTGTATCAATTTATTCTCGCATATAGTATCTTGGGAGGTATCGGAACATCGTTGGTGTTTGGACCATTTGTTGCTGCATTGAGTCATTTCTTCCTCCAGAAGCGAGCCTTGGTGATTGGGATATCATATACTGGAGGTGGTTTAGGTGGAGTGGTTTTCCCAATCATGTATAGAGAATTGTTCCCCAAAATTGGGTTCGGATGGACTATTAGAATTGGAAGTTTCATTTCGTTGTTTTGTTGCATATGTGGATGGTTGATTATTCATGATAGAAATGAAGAGTTTCATGATAATAAAGGAGAAAATGTTTTCAAAGAGGTTTTGCAGTCGATTGATTTCAAGATTTTGATTAAGAATAGATTATTCTTTGTGCTTGTCACCGGTTTGTTATTCAATGGTTTGATATTTTTAATATCGTTGGTGGAGTTACCCAGTTATGCACGAAGTCAAGGTTTCGATGATAATAAAGCATATTTGTTAATCGTGGTGTTTAATTCATTTAGTATACCGGGAAGAATCATCCCCAGTTATATTGCCGACAATGGATTTGGTCGATTTAACACATTTGTTGTCATCAATTTAGTCTCCCTAGTTGCATTCACAGTCATTTGGTTACCGTTTGGAAGTCACTTAACTGCACTTTTCGTATTTGCCGGAGTATTCGGATTTTCCAGTGGTTCAATATTAAGTTTATGTGCAAGTTTGATTGCATCCATTGTTAAAACCAAAGACGTGGGGAAAGGTTTGGGTACTGGTTTTGCGATTCTTTCCATTGGTGATTTAATTGGTATCCCTATTGCCGGAGCAATTGCCAGTGGCAGTTCACAGAGTTTCAAACACTTGGTCTATTTCTTAACTGCTTGTGCTGCAATTGGTTCCATTGTGAGTTTCATATCCAGATACCTATATGGAGGTTTCAATCTTGATAGAGTATAGATATTTCGGTTCATAAATAATAATAATAATAATAATAGCATACAATAATACAATATGACCTAATCACAAAAAATCTATAGTAGTTTCTTCAGAACACGTAAATCCTTCTAGTGTAATCGCATGCAATCTTGCTAGTGGACCTCTCATCATGAGCTTCCATAATGAACGGGACAAGTTAATCTCAATGATATCACCAGCAGCATTATTTTCCAAGGATTTGTTACTGTTATTCTCTGGTTCTTTCTCTTCATCTATTTTCCTTTTCTTTTTACTTGGTTTTTCCTTCTCCTGTTCTTCGCTGACTCCAAGGAGCTCATTCACCCAGTTTGCATTCATTTCTTTGCCATTGATAAATGTTGTCGAGCTGCTGAAACCAACAAAGAATAGTAAACTTTTGTCGTCCTTCACCACATCGGTGATATGTTCCTTGAACACTTGTTGCAACTTATGACATGCCTTATTGGTGATTTTAACTGTTGGAAGCTTGGTCTTTTTATTCAATATCAACTTGATATCTGCATGATCGTAATCTTTACCATCTATTTGGAAAATCAAATCTTTTGGTTTTTCTTTGATGTAAGGACGACTGTACATTAGAGGCTTTTCCGAATCTCTTGTCGATTTATTCACCAAACCTTTTCTAGCAACATCGTTGATATTGATTATTATATCACCAAGTGGTGTTATTCTGTGTTTGATTAATTTTTGTTCCAATTCCAAAAATCGGTAATATCTTGCTTCTCTTATAAGCAAACTTCGATGGTCATCGTTACGAATGATCAATGCATTCCCCCTGGAAAACTCCAACAAATCATCAAACAATTGACTCGATCTATTATTCACTGTTGGCGGAGTCTGTGGTGGTGGCCGCAACATATTTTTTGACTCTATCAAATTCAAATTATCAATTAATAATCGATCATAGTTAATAGTGAAGAAATTGGGGGAATTCCCTGGGGTGTTGATCAAACTTTGGGGTATTTTAAAGGCGACTCCACCGATATTGGCAAATATGTCTTGTTCCATGAGGATTTTTTGTAATCTTTTCAAGCCGAAATAGAAACAATCACTGTATAAATGAATAAACTCCACGTCATCTTTGATCGATATCGAGTAACCTTGCAAATGATTGTAAATTTTTTCGAAAATCAATGGATTTCTATCAAAAAAGAGGATTTTCTCTTCATTCTCGGGACTCTCGAAATACTTGGTGAAATACGAAGGGGCATCGGAGGATAGTGAAAGTCCACTTAATCGGAACAATTTGTAGCCAACTTGGATGGAATATACTTTCTCATGTGGTAACACTGAAGGTACTGTGGGGTTGTACTCTTCTTCCAAATGAATCATGGATGACATCGTTGTTAGAATCTGGAGGAGAACGGGTTGTTGTGGCGTGTGGCTTGTGTGTTGATTGATACTGAAAAAAAAAAAAAGTAAGGGTTCCGTTCTGAAAAAGAAAAAGGTAAGAATATGAGAAGGAGAAGTGGTGAAAAATGGTAGGGAATGTGTAGTAGTTTTTATAATTGACAGCTGGGGATGTAACACAGATGACAAGAGGAAAGAGATGCAAAGTATGTCATTTTCATTTTTTCATTTTCTCATTTTTCCATTTTTCCTATATACGAAACAGATACAAAAGAGAAGTAGAAACAGTGAAAGATTCTCACTCAGAAACGCATACACACTAACTCACACTAGCCTGTTACATTTGTAAGGTAATTTTGCATGATTCAGGTTTGCTTTTTCACCGTTGCTTACTTTTAGTTCCATACTTAAGGGTGTCTTTGTGTGTTGTTTGCTCACCCTCGCCTGGTGCATAATTTCTTATTAAATTTTTACTAAGGGGATAAGTGTTGGCAAAGAATAGACGAGCCGTGTAACTTATAGACGAGCCGTGTAACTTTGTTTACATATTGCGATTAAATCACGCAATGAAAATTTTTCTCACTATAAATGACGAATGATTTTCGCCTTCGAGGAGTTTATAGTTTTTTATATCTTTTCCTCTTCTTTAGGCCTTGAATAGTATAATAAAATCAATTGACTATTTTAACAATAAGAACATCGACATCTCTCATGTTCTCTCTTTGGTTCTGTGACTTTTTGACTTGCATTTTTCGGCTTTACTTCCGGTCCAGGTTAATTTTTTTTTTTCCGTTCCCTGACAAACATTAAACGGCATTTCCGACATACTCTATTTCGTCTTAGTAATCTCATGTAATGCATATTTCCTTAGACATAATCTACCAATCACGAGCACACCACCGTAAGCTACACAGCTTGTCATTGCTTCATTGTTTCTCTCATTTGTGTTTGTGGCCAGATTTCCGTGAATCATAATTTAAAACTGACTCACAATCCTGTCCGGGTTGGGGATGGGGGTGGTGTGAGAACGTCAGATTATATATGTGGTTAAGAAACCCGTTAAATTCTCCATCATTCCATCGGTAGTTCTTTCCTAGTGTCTCTCCAACACGCGTTTGTCACTTGAGCATATTATTAATTTCTGTATCAGAATTTACAAATCAACAGATCAACGCTTTGAATTTCAGCCGCTCGATTTCCGTATTTGACCTAACCGCCCGCCTCAATCAATTCTAATTCTTGCGATGACGGTGTGCCAGATGAAACACCGAAAAAAAAAAAAATAAAGCAAAGAAAAAGCAAAGTAAGCAGTGCCTTGGCTGCATCTAATATCAGACACAACGGTTTGACTAACCTTATACTCACCCACATAAATCCTTATATTTATTCAGGTCATCACGCCACGCCACGAGACATACGACACACCTGACACATCTTCATTTCACTCATGGCTAAGAAGAAAAAGGAGAGAGCCTTTGATGGGTGCTGGACGTGCAGGCAAAGAAAAGTTAAATGCGACCTAACAAAACCTAAATGCATCCGATGTTTTCGATCCAATAGAATTTGCCAGGGTTATGAAATCAGATTGGGTTGGTCATTACCCATGACATATTGCAAATTAGATAATTCGCTTACATATTTGAAGATCGACGGACATGAAGAAAATCTAGATAATTTCCAACGAAGAAATGTGGAGTTTGTAAAATACCCAACACAAATGATCTACCACACTTATGATGAACTAAACCAAGTATTAGCGAAGTTTGATGATTGTAAACTGGAAGCTCGAATTGGACCATTTGCGTGTATTCGGTTGATCAGCAATAATAGCAATAACAATAACAACAAGAGTCACGAAGAAATCCTAGATGTTGATGATGTTGTCGTTGTCAATGACAAAATGACAAAGCGAAGGCTACCCGAAAGAGCCCGTTCATCTCACACACACAAGCGACGTCACCTAGAAAAGGAGATAGCGAATGATGGAGACATAACAGTTGACAGCGAAACGACTGATGAAAACGATGCACTTGATGACTATACCATTGATAAACACCTTCTGGGCTTACTCAATTTTGCAAAGTTAACTATTCTAGGTATCAAAGGACCAAATTATGAAATCAAACATCAAACTATTTATCATATATTCAACCCTGAGTTTTTCCCAAATGTTGATTCTGACGACGATTGGGTAGTGGATGCAAAATTGAAATTATCCAACCTCTGGATCAAACAAAACGATAATTCCCTGCTCCTACTAACTCCATTATTCCAAAAACTACTACATGATTTCAAAAGTGAATACATCAGTTTCAATCGAATGGGATATAGGAATAGTTATATTGATATATTTATCATCCCATTTATCAGGCAAATATTTGGAGAATTCATATGTTGGGATTTCACAAATTGGGATTTTAAATTCGACAACCTAAACCTCGATGATACGTCCTCAATTGACGATATTTTGAAAAATATCAAATTGGTGATCATTTACTTAACATTATCTATATCTGCATTTCATTTGTCAAAACCAATGCGTAATTCCTCAGAGTTTAAGCTTGATGAATACTTAATCATGTCATTGTATTTCCGAAAATTGGGGATATTCTTATTAAATCATCATTTGGACGAAACAGATACCATCATTGAATTACTAAAAGCTGATAATAGCAGTAGTTCGCTTGAGTCTTATAACTGTTGTATATTGTTATCATTTGTGCTACAAATAGAAATGGATAATAATATACAAATCTTTGAAGACTTTGAATTGATATATGCCATCGGAGATTTTATCATTGACAACATTCACAACTCGAAACAAAAGACATCTCCATTATTGAAGCTTCTTGTTAGCATGGTTAAAATAATGTCTACCTTTTACAAAAGCACTCAATCAATCAACACATTTAATTATCAATTGGAGGGAAAATATGACGGCAAAAAGGAGAATGGTTATGATGATTCGTCAGAATTGTCTTCATTGGAATCTGACGATGAAGATGACGCTGATGACGAGAACGCGTACATGAAACCAGCAATCAAGAATTTGATCATATCCAACGAACCTTCTTCTGAGACAATGTCATACACGGTTAGTTTCAGCAACAGTGGGTCTCCCAATAATGCCCAACGACAACTGATATCATCAGTTAACAATTCTACCATCACTAACATAAAGGAAAAAGAGTTATTCATTCCAAATGGCAAGTTCACGTCCAACTTAGATTCAAACCATATTTACCAAATGTATGGTATCCCCAAATCATTGCTTGATCTATTTAACGAGATAATCCACCTAGCCAATCACAAAAACATCTATATGGCAAGACAAAATGTCCCACGAAATTTTCCTAAAATCTGTACCGATTTTGAAGATCGGTTGATTAATTGGACCATTGAAGCCGATTCTAATTGGAAATTATCACGCAATGATCCGCATCATGAAGTATTAAGGTTGAATATTTTGAGTTTCCATAAGGCATTGATGGCATATAATAATCAATTGTTGCGAAAATTCACCAAGCTTAAGAATTATCAAGATGTGATCAATTCCAGTCTCGATTATTATCGACAACTATTGAAACATGACGATATCAAGGTGAAACCGTTGATGTGGAATTTGTTAATCTTGGGATCATGTACTATTGAAAAACGGGTCATGGAAGAGATAAATCAAATATGTATGTCTATGAATGGGTGGAGATGTAAACAGATATTATTTGAGATTTGGAACAAGAGGGAAAAAGATGGACCATATGACGTGGATGAGGGATTGGGGTTTATGAGTATGATTCGAGAATATGGGATTGTTTTGAATCTTGGATGAGAGGAGATCTACCGATTGTTGTTTTTTAACGTAAACATTAAGTATTCAAAATACATATACTATTTATTAAGAACGTCTAAACACTTGACTAGATTGAGCTACCATTTATATGCAATCTCTATTCTATAATGAATCCACGAATTGTCTGGTAGTGGAGTGTGCAAACTCAGTCCCCGCATTAAAAGGAGAGTGTGTTGCAAAAAATTAAAAAAAAAAAAATACTAACCCCGTCTCTACGCCATACCCCATACAAAAAATGGCAACATCAACCAGGAAATCACTCAGCTTTCATCAATATGCTTATTCAAGTCCAATAAAATCAAATGTGGCATGTGTCACAGAGAATAGTAATAATAATCTCATCAACAACAGTAGTGCATTCATCTTCGAATCATCTTCATCAAATAATTTGCACTATCAACTCGTCAAGTACCTGACGAATAATTCCAATTGTAAAATATTCAATCCATTTATAGCTACCAAATCAACTACGCCTACAGTGAGAAAGCAATTGATCAAAATAATAAATGAGAATTGTTTGCCTAAAATAACATGTACGCCAAGGGGAACAAGCACTGCCATAGGCACTCCGGATTTCCAAAACATCAAAAGCTCGCCTCCTGTCCTTATCCAGAAGCCAAGCATTAGTATTAATGATGAGTTTGAAATTGATAAGGCATTTGTAACTTCTGATTTATTATTCGTGAGTTATGAACAACAACAAGAACAAGATGGAGAAAGGGAACAAGAAGAACTTCACGGTGATTATTGTTTGTTAGAGCATCAGCAACAACAAGAAGTTTATCGAAATTTGTACCAAAGAAATAGTTCCATTACTAGCTCAAGTAGCTGCAAAACTGTACCTCATCCAGCACTGCCAACACTTCATATGGAGAACGCACGCGGTTACAATTTGTTTGAATCAACAATGAATGAAGAACAAGAAAATGAACTGGATCTTCAACTTCAGCTTCAAGTCGATAGAAAACAAGGTTTGCATAATTTTGCTTCGCCTCATGAAAATATCCACAATAATATTGTTCAATCGTGCACAAAATTAACCAACAATACATTATTATTACACAATAACGAAACAAAACTACTGTGGTCGCCTCAAATGGGAACATCTGCAACCCACGCAGTACGAGGGATATTAACTCGTGAATCTTTTCCAGTAACGTTGAAGATCCATCCAGTAGTATTGCTGTGCTTTCGACGAGGGTCCGTGCCACTAGAAGAAACGTCAGAACTCTCCTCATCCTCGTCATCTGATTATGATTATAGTCCCATCAAAAGAATAACACGAAACAGCACAACTAGAGCTTACTTTTCTGGTCTCTCTGTGCCACGAACTGGCATTACCACCACCAATAAGGGCACGTTTAATAGCAACAATGGCAACGTGAAAGTTTCGTCTCGATCCAAAACGGGATGCTGGACATGTCGAGTTCGTCATAAGGCTTGTCCAGAAGAAAAGCCAGCGTGTAGCCTATGCATTCGATTGAAATTGTATTGTGATTATTCCGAAAAACGTCCAGACTACATGTGTGATATCAATTTACAACAGCAAAAGCTACAAGAAATTCGGTTGATTACCAACGAAGCTAAGAAAATAGGTTTCTTGAGAAGACGACAAAGGAAGAAGGCAATTGGCCCACTGCATGGTCTATAGCTATAACCCACAGCTACGAGTTTCCGTTCTGTGTCTCTAGCAAAGAATCCTGTATTATTGCGTTTGTTTGTTTGTTAATCAGGTATTGTTGTTGGTGCTTATTCTTAGTATGGACGTGTATCTTTGTGTTTAAATCTCGTCTTTCTTTTCTCTCTTCCTCTAATTATTTTATCTTTAAGTAAATATACATACTATAAATTTTTTTTTTTTTTTTTTTTTTTTGGTGCGTTGTTTGTTGTTGAGATATTTTTGCTTTGGGAAAAATTTCTTCACTTTCTCCTTTGCTTTCAATTTTGATTCTCAAGGACCTTTTCCAACCATTCAACGATCAGGCTTCAGCCCATCAACATAAAACAGAGACAACATCTTTGACGATGAATAAGTTGCTCATATCTTTATTGTTATGTTTCCTCAACATAACCACTGCATTCTATTTACCAGGAGTGGCACCAACCAATTACAAAAAAGGTGATCTCATTCCGTTATTTGTCAACCATTTAACTCCATCCTTACATCACAGTACCAGTCATGGGAAAATATCCAGTGCCACCTATGTATATTCCTATGATTACTACTATCCAAAATTCCATTTCTGTGTGCCTGAAGGAGGTCCGCAAAAGCAACTGGAATCTTTGGGATCTATTATTTTCGGAGATCGTATATTCAATTCCCCATTTGAAATCAAAATGTTGGAATCCAAAGGATGTTCCAAATTGTGTACTTCCAAATACAGCAAGAGTGATTCCGTATTTGTCAATAGAAACATTAAAGCCGGATACAATCACAATTGGATTGTCGATGGATTACCAGCATCAATGCCAATTTTGGATGCCACCACCGAAACCACCGTTTATGGATCCGGATTCAAAATTGGTAATGTTGATAGTTCGAATTTTGCCAATTTGTTCAATCATTTTGAAATTGTCATTGAGTATCATAAACGTGCCGAAGATCAATTCAGAGTCGTGGGTGTAACTGTGACACCTCATTCCTTGGATAGATCGGAATTGAAAGATGATGCTAGTGATGAACAAATTTGTGATTTGGAATTGAAACCAGTTCAATTGAATAAGAATAAAGAAAGTCAAGTGTTGTACACCTATAGTGTCAATTTCGAACCAAGTGACGTTGCTTGGGCTACGAGATGGGATAAATATTTACACGTCTATAATCCAAAGATCCAATGGTTTTCCTTGATTAATTTCTCCTTGATTGTTTTGATTTTGGGTATTATTATTGCTCATATCTTGGTTAGAACTTTGAAGAATGATATTGTTAAATATAACGAAGTTAATTTGGATGATGATATTTCAGATGAAAGTGGTTGGAAATTGGCCCATGGTGATGTTTTCAGACCTCCAAAACAAAGATTATTATTAAGTGTCTTAGTTGGAAGTGGTGTTCAAGTTTTCATTATGGCATTTGTTACCATTGCTTTTGCATTGTTTGGATTGTTATCTCCATCCAACAGAGGCTCCTTATCCACTTTTATGTTTATCATCTATATGGGAAGTTCCGTTATATCTTCATTTGTCTCCGGATATTTGTACAGATTCCTCGGTGGTGACAATTGGAAATTGAACATGATTTTAACCCCTGTTTTGGTTCCAGGTATTTTATTCACCGTATTTGTGTTTTTGAACTTCTTTTTGATTTCCGTTCAATCATCAGGAGCTATTCCAATGGGTACCATGGTAGCTATTATTATCATCTGGTTTGTTATTTCCATCCCATTATCAGTGATTGGATCAATCTTGGCTTCCAAAAGACCACTCTTGAGTGTTCCGGTAAGAACCAACCAAATCCCAAGACAAATTCCTCCACAACCTTGGTATTTAAGAACTATTCCTGTGATGTTAATTTCCGGTATTTTCCCATTCGGTTCCATTGCCGTTGAAATGTATTTTATTTATTCATCAATTTGGTTCAATAAGATTTTCTACATGTTTGGATTCTTATTCTTTTGCTTTTTATTAATGATTTTAACCACCAGTTTAATCACAGTTTTGATGACTTATTATTCCTTGTGTTCAGAAAATTATAAATGGCAATGGAAATCCATATTCATTGGAGGTGGTTGTGCCATTTATGTATTTATTCATTCCTTCTTCTTAACTGGTGGTGAAAAATTTGGAGGATTTAGTTCGATGGTGTTATACACTGGATATTCAGCAGTTATTTCCTTGTTGGTGTTCCTTTGCTGTGGTGCGGTTGGGTTCATAAGTAGTTTGATCTTTGTTAGATTGATCTATGCCCAAATCAAGATTGACTAAACTAGAACAAGAGAAGGGGAGACACACAGCGGGAGAAGGTGTATTGATTATAGAAAAAAGTGAAAAAAAAAGAGGTTACTGTTTTCAAGTAGTTTCATGGTATTAGTACCATCATCATCATCATTATCATCATCATCATCATTGTTACTATTACTATTACTTGTTAAATTAGTAATTACAAAATATATAAATAAAGAAGTAAATAAATAAATACAAACAAACAAAGAAAGAAACAATAATAATAATAATAACAAAAGTTAACACAGCTATAAAGAAAAACTATATCCAACCATCTTTAAAATCTTGAACTATCAAAGGTATCACATTTTCAAAAATTTCATTAATCCATAATTCATTATTTTTGGCACTCTTGACAAAATTATTAAAATTGAATTTATAAAAATGATTAATCTTATTTTTCAACACTAAATCAATTGAATTGCCAAATTTCAAATTTGATAAATTCAAATTCAATAGGTTGAAACTTATAGATAAATCATTATTCAATTTATTCAATTGTTCATCATTAGGAATATTATTGATTCCATCAATTATCACTTTATTAATTTTTATCAATTTAAACAATTGAATCAACGATAAATTTAAAATTGGACTGATTATAATCACATTATTGGAATTATGGAAATGACCACTGATGAAATTTGCAAAATTTAAAATTAACCCTGAGATGTGACTGACCTTATTGAGCAATTCCTTATTAAATGATTCTATCTCATCTCCCGTTTTGTAATTCCTGGTAAATTGAATGACGAATTTGAAGAATAGATATTTCTCTTCAATTAATTCGTAGAAATATTTCATGAATTGATCAGTATTACTACCTTTGGTGAAATTAATATTCTCAAACTTTAAATTATCACTCAACACAAATTCAATTTTAATCACACCCAATTCATTTATAGCTTCACTATTGCTCAAGATGGAATTATCATCTTTGCGTAAAAACTTGTCTCTATTGTAATTTAAAAATTTGAAAATCAATGGGTTATTTAAATTCTTCAAAGTTCCCAATGACAAACTATTCAAATCGTCAATCAAATTCAAACAATAATACAATTTCGTAAAATACAATGCAATATGATCAACGTTCCCTTGATTCTGGTTAGTTGTCTTTTTGGAATAGTCAATAAATCTTTCGCAAATCTTGTAATCGTTGAAGATCGAAGCAGTGATGGCAATCCCTTGATTGTATTGATCACCATTTATCAAAGTTGTGTAGTTCAATAGCATTAAACTGCTCAAAAACAACATCAACGAATTGTCATTGATATTCGTGGAGAATGGATAGGATTGGATTGCTCTCAAGAATAAGTTTACAGTGGCGATAATTCCCGAGCTCTTAAAATTGATCAAGTTGGCAAGACAGTGGTGGAAAATCTCCACAACCCATTCTAATGGTGGTTGTTTAGTGTCATGTATGATTGATAAGAGAAGCATCGAGTCATAAGGCAACAAGGGGAATGCTGGATGAAAGTTGGAATAGTAAATTTTCAAGTTATTCTCTAATGAATTTGCAGCTACACCGCTACCTCCAAAGACAGGAGCCTGGGTCGGTGAGAATGAAATTTGTTGTTGGTGAGGAAGATGCATCACTGAAGGAGAACCAACCATTGGAGATGTTGCGCCAACGCCATTGCTCAGAAAATTCAATGTTTTGTTCATTCTTCCATTCAAACTAGACAATGAACTGATTGAATTTCTAGGCGACAACGACTGTGAGTTCCTTCCTGGGTTTCCTGGTCTGAATGAATTAACCGAATAGTAATCTTCGGAATCAGCGTCACTAGAGTAATTGTTGTCGTTAGACATTGTTGGCTTAATAGATGGCAATCTTGAGCCGTTGGTTGAAATTGACGAAACCGATTCAACTGAGGATCGTCTATGAATTAATGGTGGTCCACCACTTGTAACACTGGAAATGGATGATTTTCTAGACATTGATGATTGTGGCATTTCGTAAGGAACTTTCCAGAAAGGACCTTGAATAGGAGGACTGTTGGTATTTTCATGTTTAGTGATGTTTGTGGCGTTTGGTGTCGCACCGTTATTATTGTTGCCATTGGTATTTAATATTCCTGGCAAATTATTGGATTGTGATTTTGGGCTGGATGGGTTTGAAGGATCGACTTGTTGAAATTTTGAAATTAGAGGAGAAGGTATGGCTTTGGATGGGTAATTTAGTATTGGAGGCAACTTTATTGTGGAATTTGGAGGCTGGTTTTGGGGAGCGGGACCAGACCCGCTAGCCGACGTTTGAGGGAATGGTAAAGTTTGTCTTGACGGTATGTTAGCTGGTGGGATTATAGCAATACTTGGAGGTACGCCTGACAGCACGTTTTGTCCTTGCTGTTGTTGTTGTTGTTGCGGCTCTTGTTTAAGCCCCACAGAAGGAGGTCCCATCTGTGGTTGTGATGGTATTGACGGGTGATGCTGATGGGATGGTTGTACTATTGTAGCTGTGGTTGATGAAGAACCCAGGGAGTCTGATCTGTGCCTATAATTTGCAGCCTGGTGCTTGTCAATAATTTTCTCTTCAAGATCCCGTATATAACCTTTTGAAGGACCTCTCTTCAATGGAGTTCTTTCAAATGTACAAATTTCTTTATTCTTGGAACAGTTGGTGCAGATTTTGGTGACCCTCTTTTCCAACTCCAGGTATTCAGCGTTACATTTGATCTTTTTCCTCCTACAAGGGTCACAGGCACGCGATACTTTTGTTCTTTTTCTAGGTGGATCTGACGGAGATAGACCATCTATCGAGTGATGGTGAGGTTGGTGGCCCTGTTGAAGCAGTTGCTCTGGGGGAGGGGGTGGAAGTTGTTGAATGATGGTTGACTGGGACGAATTGTTCTGGTTGTCCATAGTGCTGTCGGTCTTGTCGGTGTTGCTAAGCATAGTACTGATGGATGGTATTTGGTTAGCTAACGTTGAAGTCATGAGTGAGTGCCAGTGTGATTGTGTGTGTGTGTGTATGCGTTGTCTTACTCACGTAACACGGTTGTAAGAATGGGGGGAAAATGACCTGTTGGGGGGAAAATACTACCAAGTGATAAAAAAAAAAATAAAACTAATGTGTCTAGGGAAGGCGGAGGCGAAATGCTCTGTAATATAGTTAGATGGGGGGCTGTCTTTCAAGAGTGAAAGGTGGCGTAGGATGGTAATGCAAATGTGGTATAGGATTGGAATGTTGTCAACAACCTTGTGTTAGCTCTATTTCATGGAGAAACAAGGTGAAATGAAAGTGAGAAACAGAGAGAGAAAGAAAGAATGGAAGAAAGAACGGAAGCCAAAAATTTTCCTTATTCTGAGTTTCTTTTTTTTTTGTATTTTAGTTTTCCTTTAACAAAGAAACAAAGAAAAATATCCAAAGCGATTTTTTCCTTTTTTGTGTAACAAGATTATTTTTGTATCTTATTTTTGTATTTTAATTTTTTTTTTTTTTTAAACTATGTCCGCATCCAAATATTATTTTTATTATTCAAGAGTGGTATGGTATGGAGAAATAAAGCAATTTTTATTTTCCATTTTCCTCTTTCCTTTTGCTTTTTCCTTTTCCACTCCCATATCAACGGCAACATTAATAAACAATACCACAACTTTTAACAATAGCAATAGTAACCCAATTTTCCATTTCTTGATCTCTTAATCTCTTATCCTTTTGCTCTGAATCTCAGTCAATACTAAATCGAAATCATACAATAAATAAAAAAAAAATCAGATATCAATCAAATCACGACAAGCAATATGAAACAAACGTAGCTAAGTGAACGCATCAAGATCAACTGGCAATCACTGACATCTACAATACGTCGTATATTTATCACACCTCTCATCTGGCCTTATCACTGGCAACCCTTTGCTGCTCTCCCGTTATATAAAAAAAAAAAAATGGACACACAAGATAGCCTAAGCCTACCCATTCCTCCGCATGAAACCTGAAATGAAAGGGAAAATGGAAAAACATTTCTCCTGAGGAACGACTTTAAATTTCTTAATCATTTAAGTTTGCTGCTTGGGTCCCGCCATCCAATCAAAAATCTGATGAATACGAAAAAGTCATACTTGTAAGGTTGTTGAATAAGGACAAGAATATTAGTGTGTGTTCCCCCTCTCCCATTGTGTCATCGTTTTCTCAGTTCTCATATCTACTCATCACAGTCATGCATGATTGTGCTTCTACCCAACCGAATGGATTTCACACCATTTCTCGTAATATAATTTCTGACACAATTTCACCTCTCCCCGTTGACGAACAATGCCAGCAAAAAAGACAAAATACAAAAGCAAACTACAAGGGGAACTCCAACTTCAACTCCCACAAGGCAGTTCAAACAATCATGAGAATCTAATACCCATGAGCCCACCTTCCTTGGAATATCTTCCGGGTCGGGATTTTGTGGGGATCATTGCATCTCCGTGTATTATTACCTACGTCACCCCCACACGCACAAAAAAAAAACTGGCACCACAAAACTTGACCAAGGAAAAAAAAAAAAAAAACCGAATTGAACAATCCTCCCGGAATAAATTTCCCGTTCCACTCTAAACGGAACACATTGGCGGAAATACCCATTGCTCGCTTTGTTTTTTTGTTTTTTTTCCTGCTGGTTACGAACCCAAACAACCCCATACAGTAATTAAGTACGGCGTCAACTTCGACTCCTCGGCGTAATTTTTTTTTTTTTACCACGACCTCGTTCCGTTCCGGTGCACTCCCCATGTAATAAAAAAAAATACTCTAGAGAAGTTCCAATCGTCCGAATCTCGATTCCACCTTTATATGTGTACATCTAAGTGTGTAATTTCTTAAGAACTATTTCAAGAAAAATCAAAATTCAATTTAAGGTTGAAATAACCAACTAACCATCACCCCATTACGGGTTTGTTACAATCTTAGCCACCACCACCAGTTTGCCGTACTACCCCCAAAAATGTGGAGTTTTTCCGAAGGCTATGGAAAAATTAGTGGAATATTTTTGTGGGGGATCACGTACAGATGCCTCTCTCTTTTTGTTTTTCAATGGCATCAGATATCTGCCCCCCACGTTACAGACAATTGAGTTATTCCGAAATCATTACTTTGGAAATAGCAACGTCAATGCAAACACAATAAACAACGCCGCTCTCTCCTGATTCTTGCATGAATTATTTGCGTCATTTGTTTATCGGAAGAATATAACTGCATAGTTTGTAGTTATTATACCGAGCATTGTTGCGAGTATTATTGTGAGTCTTACCGAACAATTACTAATGGTTGCTGTAAGCGAGAGAGAGAGACCATCACCAGTCATGAAGGTGGCTTTAAGATTCACATCATTGCCAAGTCTACTATAATCGATTATGCCGACTGGGTTAATTGAAAGCAATTACCAAAAATAGGACTTAGATTGCTATACAAGTTGTAAATTGGTATCCTATTGAAAGTTGAGAAGCATATTCTTAGAAGTATGCACAGCCTTACTTGCACCTAGCTATGCATTGGTGGTCGTTATACTGGAAGCGTCACAATATAACCGTAAAACATCGAGTTCTAGATAATGATTCTGGGTTTTAAGAAACGATTGCAATTCTTCGAGTCGGATTGGTTCAAACGAAAGTATCCTGTCATACCAAAGCTGATCTTTCTTAATAATACTGTTTAGTTTGCCAAATATACATTGGTATAAATCCCGTTTATCCCCCAATGAAAGCAATTGTTCAGGAAGAATGAAACTGGATATCCCTTCTAAAATATCCACCATCTTCTCTTTACCCTGTACTGGCTTCAACCCCCACATTTTGAACTTTTCACGAAGGTGCGTGGCCGAGAGCTTGGCAATATCATCTGGTTCGTCTTTAACCAACGATGAATCAAGGACGTCAGTTTCCCTATCTCTACCAATCAGAATCTCAGAACCATTCATTCTACTACTCCGTGTTTCTTCGAGGTGTTCCTCGCTTTGATTATTCATATCAAGATGGAACAAATCGGTGCTTTCATCTCCCGAATGGTGCTCACTCCCTGTGACTTCTCTCGTTATCTCCACAATACTCACACTGTGCTCATCATCATCATTATCCAGTACCTGAGAATCGGGAATCTCCTCTTCCAAGTCAACCACTGTACGTCTTGCTATATCCTCGCCGATCCTTCTAAGCTTGATGTTGTTCTTATCGTCGGTGTAGTTCTGCACTTTCAACGCTCCTGAGATCTCTAACACTGTAGTCCTCATTCGTTTTTTACGTCCACGACGGTTCACTGCCGTTGGCATTGACGAAGGTGGGAGAACATCTGTATCTGTATCATAATTTTTCAAATGACGAACAACACGAGAATTAAAATGGAATGGCCATATTAATGCCTCAATCATAATAAAGTGACATTAAATGAATTGGATCAATTTCCCTCTTAATTTTTCAGCAAATGTTGTCGTAAAGATAAATATATCATTTCAAATATCAAACCTGTCAAGATTAAGCAAATATAACCAATGATATACGGGTTATCCTAATTAATTGCTGCCTGTTACGGTAATATTTTGAATCTTGGAACCGATCAATAGATCATGCTTTCAGTAGTGTCACATTTATTGTCACCCTCTAAGCAGTTTCATTATCTCCCGAAGTATGGACACTTACAAATGTTAATATCCAGTTCAAATTAGTTAATAAAAATTTACAACTGGAAGTCCAATCTGAATTCGAAGTAACTCGTATACTTTTACCACCAACAGTGTCCTTGCTAATCTTATATGGTAACACAATCTCAGGATCAATGATTAATAATTTAGTTTCAATTATGGCCACAATATCCAACAAGGCAATCAATGCAACATCCAACTTGTTAAAATTAAACAATTTCCCCAATGAAAATTCGTCAGATGAATATAAATTAAGTATGGTTTTTGCTTTCGTGGATCCATCTTCAGTATTATTATTATTATTGAACTTTATAATTTGCGATTGTGATCCCAAAGGTACTAATTTGTAAGACTTCAAATTCAAATTTAACCGTTTAATGAAAAACACTAGCAATAATACTATTTGTCCCAATGCGGCATTGACTTCGGGCCAAATGATCTTATGACCTAATCTGAATCCATTTATGGTAGCATATTTATCTTCACTATCACAAGAAATGTTAAATATTCGATTATAGATATTCAAATTTCGTAATTTATCAATATGATCCAATTGAACATCATAGGCAGCCTTGGATTGTTCCAATTTCTTATTTTTCTCATTTAATTCCAATTGTAGTTTGTTTTTCAATTTCAATATATCATTCAAGCCGTTATTTCGTAGATGTTCCAATTGTCGTTCGTAATCTTTAAGTTGGGTCTCCAAATCAATCTTCGTAGTTTCCAAAGATTTCAATTCTTTTAAACAATCCTTCTCCAAAGTACTTAATTTTTGAAATTCTTGAATGGATTCAGCTAACTTTTGATCCAAATCCTGTTGTAACAAATCCGGGTTTATCTTGTCATTCACTTCTTCCTGCTGTTCGTCTTCTTTGACATACAAATTCATTTGACTATCTTTATCTTTCAATTTTTTAAGAAACGACAAATAGCTATCTTTTTCCTTTTGACTTTGATCAAACTTCAACTTGTAATTCTCGATTAATAAATTGGCACAGTCTTCAGATAAGGGATGATTAATATCTTGGTTATTGGACAAAATTGAAAATATAGTACTCAAGGTTTTTATCCTATTTGACATTCTAAAATCCCTCTCTTCGTCGATACTTTGACTTTCCGATTTGTTATTATTACCTGAACTCCTGCTATTTTCATCAAACTCGTCCAATTCATTTAATACCAAATACGAATTCGAACCTGAACTAAATCCTGAATCATTATACTCAGCATCATCTTCTTCTCCCTCATCATCGTCCTCGTCGTCATCTTCACTTTCAAAATAATTACGGCGATTCAATGGTTCTTGATCACTTATCTGTTCATACATCTCTAATCGGTCCTTAGGGATATATTCTTCTGGATTCAAATCTTCTAGAATTTGGGAGTTTGCCTTCTCAAATATCTTATTCTTCCTGGTGTTAACTAGTAGTTTCAATTGGGACTTGTTTAGATTCTGTAGACTCTTATCCAATTTTAAAGGGGTATCACACTTTTGACACTGAAACCTACTATCGGTTGACATGAAGTGTATAATGTTGCCTTGGCTTCAAATAGTGGTGACAGATAGTACGCACTGCTTCTACTATGTATATATTTTTTTTTTGTATCGTAGAGTTTGCGTCGATAAAAAAAACTAATTGTACATGCGGCGTTTCCTATTTAGTTCTTATATGAATATCTACCTCCAGTGTAGCCTCTTATTGGTACTGTTTTATTTGTTCCTGGAGAGAATCCAAAACCTTCTTCCCATTATCATCATCTTTCAAATCTTCTCTAATTAAACCAAACTTCCCAAACGAAATAATATGATCGCCTTTATTTCTTGCAGTCACGTCTGGGGATAAACCAGCAAACAACAACGTATAGGCACCATATTTTTGATCATGGAATAACATATCATACCCAATCTTCCTAACCCCACCAATATATCTTTGGATGCCCGTTTTCAAGTATCCCGGACATACTGAAACACTAATTGCCTTTGAATCAGGGTGTTGGATATTCCATTGTCTAGCTTGAATCAAATTTATCGCCTTACTTTGACAATATTTTGTCTTTAGAGTCACCTTGGAATGTTCAAATTCAGGATCAGATAAATGCATGCCACCTAATGGGGAAAACATATGTGCACTGGAACTTACCCAGACAATTCTAGATAAACCATCAGGATTTTTCTCTGCAGTTTTTAAAAAAATTGGATTGAGGAAGTTTTGTAACAATTGTGACCCAAGACAATTTGTTCCTAGTTCCATTTGGTGACCTTGATTGGTTTTCATATCTTCTGGACATTCCATTACTCCGGCATTATGGAAAATTATATCCAATCGATCTTCCATGGCTAGAAATTTTTCAACCGCAGGTTTAATCGACGTTAAATCCCCTAGATCAACTTGAACAAACTTTAAATTTTCTGTAGTTTTCAGATATTTTTCAGCAATCTCTAGTTTTATTTTATTTATGGCATCAATTGATTTCTGCTCGTTTCTGGCCCAAATATATATTCTTGCATCAGTGTTCCCAGCTAACAATTTTGCAGTTTCATAGCCAATTCCACTATTCCCACCAGTAATTATCACCACTTTATCTTGTAGGCATGGTTGAGGGATATTCTTCTCGGTAAATGGGGGATTTCCTGGCCAAAATCCATGTAGAACCTGAAGCCATTCTTGGAGTGACAAACTTGGAAATACTGGTGAAGAAGTCATGTTTTGTTAGCCCTAAGAAAAAACCCAATATTCTCCAAGTTCGAGAATTTCGCGTGCGTGTCGGTCGATTAAGTTCGCACGATGGGAAGTAAAAAAAAAATTTTTTTCCATCAGAAAAGAATAATTTTTCACATCACTTTCTTTTTCTTCTTCTTCTTCTTCTTGTTTGTTCATTCATTCATCAAATTGAATAATGATATAAGAGTATGTTATTAACAATTTCCAAATCTTGTTGATTCTGCTTTTAATGATGACTACTTTGTGTCTTTAAGGTTTTCGGACTTAATGTGAGCACAATGATTTCTCAATAGACTACAACGGTATCTGATTTCTTTTATATATACAACAGATCAACAAGATAATGAAGTGTTCCATTTACAGCCGTTATACTAACTTATCTGAAAAAAAAAGGGTAATTTATTAAATGGGTAAAAGAAATAACAAATTTTTAAATAAAATATATAGTCAACCATTGCCAATAACATTAACTTCACAAAAGTATAATGTGTCATTGCCTGAATTATACCCACATAATCCAGTGTCGTGGATATGGTATTTGTTGAGATATTTTCAAATAAATATATTCTATCCAGTTCCCGAACTCATTAAGCATCCTCTACCTGTTATCTACGATGGCCAGGTTTTCAAAGTCACCAATGATGTATCCATTAAGAATTTGTGGAGACAAGGTTTTTTTGGTAAAGGTGTTTTATCCCGATCGGAACCAACATGGTATAAACGTACATTGACAAGACTCAATATATCAGACGGTGATGACAGCAAGGGAGGCAACGATGGTTTGGCAATGGAAGATATTACCAAGATTAGACGTGATGAGAGGAAGTTTTTCAAATTAGAGCGTGCTAGATTTCAACAATTAGAATTACGGAAAAGGCAAGGCGTGATTACTGATGACGAATTGAAAGAAATGGGAAATTTGGATAATAAATTGGTTGAATTGAGAAAAGCTGAGATTAAGTTTGATGAAAAAGGTGAACAATTGGAAGAGTTGAGGGATGAAGATGAAGATATCATTGACGAAGATGGGAAATTGATACCATTGGAGTTTTTGCAATTGCAACCAGTGGAAACATTTTTCTTGAAATTTGCCTTGAACACGATTGCAATTGATACCATTGATTCGGCCATGGATTTATTCCGTGAATGTTGCTCACATTATCAAGCTTCCACTATAACTCCCAACAATAGATTTATTATTGATTACGTGGTGTATCATTATTTCAGATCCAATGGTTGGTGTGTACGATCGGGAGTTAAATTTGGTACTGATTTCCTATTGTACAAGCGTGGACCACCATTTATCCATGCTGAATATTGTATATTGGTGATGACTAAAGATTCCAAATACGATTGGTTTGAAATTGCTGCGAAGGCTAGGGTCATTGGAAGTGTCAAGAAGACCTTTGTTTTATGTTACGTGGACTGTCCAGATCAAGAAGAGTTTGACAGGGTGTTACACCAAAGTGATTTGGACCAAGGTCTTGTGCTTAAAGAATTGCTTGAACAGTACAGAATAAGTGAAGTTGTGTACAAACGTTGGAATCCTAGCAGGACTAGAGATTGATATATAGAGTGTTGGTTGTCTGTGGTTGGTTGGTTGTCTAAGGTTGTAAAAAAAAATTTGACGTGGGTTGTTTTATAGTGTATAATTATGTATGGTGGTTGTTTTTGTGTGTAATGTATGTGTGAGTACACGACCCCATCTC
>JAKTVH010000038.1:4853-60339 GCA_030557105.1 Candida frijolesensis | reverse complement strand
TCTACTGCCAAAAAGCAACCGCAAAAGAAAGGAGCTAAAAAGAAATAGTCTCTTCTATAGGATAGCATGTAATGTATTGTATCTCCAAAATTAAAAAAAAAAAAAAAAAAAAAAATTTTTTTTTGCAACACCACCCCCAGTCACCCTTTCAAGCACCACTTTCTTGATCCATGACAGATTTTACACGAGTTTCTACCACTGAAGATAGTAGATATGGTTTCATAACTACTGTCAATGAGGCTCAATTTCCGAAGAAAAGACGGGTTCAACTGATTGAGGAAAAGTTCGAAGTGGTCATGTCTATTTACAAACTGAAATCTGAATCCATGGACGTGGGCATTGCAATCTTGAATACCAGAACCATCGAATTAATTTTAGTCAATTTCTGTGACTCTCTGACCTTTGTTCGAACGGTCAATTTGCTAAAAGTGTACCAGCCAACTACTATAATCCTACCAAATCTGCATCTCAGCCCACACATCGAGAAATTGAAATATATTATCCACTCAAATATCCCGGATAAAACAAGAGAACACCTCGAAAAAGTGCACCTTTTTAATGCTTCCAATGGACAGAATATGCTAAAGATATACGGCGATTTAAGCGACTCCGTATTGAAACAAGTTATACTTGGGAAAGAGTTGTCGTTGGCTGCTGCAAATGCCTGTATTAACTATTGCATTACATCGAGACAATTTCGAACAACGAACAAGATGAGATTAAAATTCGATAGTTGTGAAAATACAATGCTTATTGATGTGACCACTGTTCGAGATTTGGAGTTGTTTGAAAGTTTGTCAGACAACGGAACTACATTGTACTCGTTCATAAATCATTGTGTCACAAAAATGGGACAAAGAATGCTAAGGACTTCCATATTGCAACCTTTGACGCATGAGAATAGTATTAAATTAAGGTTAGACGCTGTCCATGAGTTGATGGCAAATGAAGATATTCTTATAGAGATACGCTCACTATTGAAGCAAACCCATGATTTGGAAAAAGTATTTGCGTCTTTTTTGGATGGCAAAGATATGACAGGACAAGATCAAGCAATTAATAATATAATTTTGTTAAAAACAGCTTTGGAAAAATCTTTCACCATTAAAAAGAGTTTGCGGTTTATGCATAGTCATTTGTTGGTACAAGTCAAACAGATTCTTGAACATGAAAATGTTCAACTTGCTTTGGAGATGATTAACCAATACATCAGGGAAGATTGCCAATGGGCGAACAACAGTTTAGAACTCGCAAATCAGAGAGCAAATGCAATAAAACCAGCTGTCAATGGATTGCTAGACGTTTCAAGAAAAATAAGAGAAACACTATTGGAAGAAGTTTCAGAATTAGTTGGGAACCTTTCAGAAGAATTGGAAATACCCATGGAACACCGGTACGAAATTTCTAGAGGGTTCTTTATCAAATTGAAGGAAAGTAAAGTCGATACATTGAGCATTCCGGATACTTTCATCAACAGAATTAAAAAGAAGAAGGTATTAGAATGCACTACTATCGATCTCATGAAAGTAAGTTCTCGATACGACAGTATTGTATCGGAAATCACCGCATTGAACAGCACGATAATTGAAGACTTATATGGTAAGATCAACGAGTACATGCCAATATTTTTGATGGTTTCAGAAGCGATTGGAACATTAGATTTGTTGTGTTCCTTTGCTCATTTTACGAGAATTCAAAAGAGTTCATATGTTTGTCCCGAATTCAGTCAAGACATAGCGATTGTCAATTCCATTCATCCCATACTTCTGACAACCATTCCTAATTTTGTTGCCAATAATTATTCTTGCAATCGTGAAATATCCAGATTTCATATTTTAACTGGAGCCAACATGAGTGGTAAATCTGTTTATTTACGGCAAATTGCATACTTAGTGATCATGAGTCAAATAGGTACTTTTGTACCAGCCGAATATGCAAAGATGAAGATATTCAAGAGCATGTATTCGAAACTATCGTGTGACAATTTTGATATGAATGCATCGCTGTTTTCCAAAGAAATGTGTGAAAGTGCCAACATACTCAAGAATGTGACTGAAGATAGCCTTGTTATTGTTGATGAACTCGGTAGAGGTTCGAGTTTCACTGACGGCTTTGCTATATGTCTTGCTGTATTGGAACAATTAATCAACATAGGAGCATTTGTGTTCACCAGCACGCACTTTATAGATATTGCTGAGATATTATCCAACAAATCATGTGTAGTGGCATGTCATATGGAGACAATAGAAGAAAACGGCAACCTTCAAATGAAATACAATTTGCTATCAGGGAGAACCGAAGAGGCAGGGTATGGGATCAGATATGCCGAGCACTGCATGTTGATGCCAGACGAGTTAATTGCAGAAGCTAAGCATATAGGTAATATTTTAAAATCTCGCAAGACTGTCCAGCAATGCAAAGAGCAGAGGTTATTAATGAAGAGGCGTAAATTGGTGCTAGAGTTGTATTTTGCTTTGAATCATATTAAAAAATTAGACTCAGACATGATGTACAAAACACAACTATTGAAAACTCTTCAAGCAAAGTTTGTTGAAGAAATCAACGGGATGAATAATCTGTGATCTGAACATGTTTACCATTTATTTCTTGCAGTATAGCCTATAGAAAAACCTCATGTTTTCTAGTTTCATGGGATAATCAACCTCTTTGGAATTGATTCTATACCAGGAACTTTCATTTTGACTGACTATTTCCCAAGCACCGTTGTCATCTCCAGGTTTACCAACAAGAATAGTATCTACTAAGAACTGTATTGGGAACTTCTTCTCCCCTATCGTTATATGCGAATATGATCCTGCACTTTCAGCTATCAATAATAAACTACCCTTGTGACATTTTGTATTAAGAAGCTGTAAGAACCTGATGGTCTCCTTTCTTTTCTCAGCAAATAATTCATTGGTGGTGAAAAGCAAAGTCACGAAGTCCATTGATTCCAAGTTCAACAGACTTGGGGAAGCAGTTAAGATATCGTCACATATGAAATTTGCGTTGATTTTATCAGAATGATAGACCCAATTGTCTTTCATGTATGCAGTTAAGTTATTCACCACTTTCGACCAATCGGCAATATCAACCAAGTTAATGTTCAATGCAGAAGGGGAGCCTGAGTTGTATTCCTTCAATCGACAAAACACCGCTCCTAATGCAACTAATTCGGAAGAAGCCCCGCCTCCAACGCATAGCATGTTCTTGACGTTTTGGGAATCTTCCAAGAGATTCCTTATAGGTTTCAATGATGCAAATAAGGAAGTATATGCCAATGTTCTAGCTGGTGTCCACCGCGAAGCGTACGCAAATCTCTTGTCGTCGTTGTCAAATGCAGAAAGGTAGTCTCGATTGTATAAGTCTCCTTTGACTACTTGAATATGGTCTTGTAAATCAGGGCTATCTAATACATGTTTAAAGCAAACTTCGAATAGGTCGATGATTTTCAGTGGTTCCATGCAATCTTCAGTTGTGAATGGAAATAAGTCAATTGAATCATCATTGGATGAGGATGATGTTATTGGGTTGTTGTCACGTTTGCTTCTCCTACTCATGATCGGTTATAACATATTGGAAATAGGGCTAAATAGTAGATAGATATTTTTTTTTTATTAACAGTTCTAGCCCTCATCTCGCGCACCCAAAAAAAAAAAAAAAATACCATGCGACTATAAATAGAGGCAAACCAGTAGAAAAATTTTTCACAACTTATTTTTTACTTCTTCTTTTTCTTTTTCTTCTTTTTTCTTCTTTAACTAATTTATCATCAATCTGTGTTAAGGTGGGCTCTCAGTACGATTTTGAAGTAAATCAGGGTTAACTCGCTTAA
Source organism: Candida frijolesensis (assembly GCA_030557105.1). Lineage (NCBI taxonomy): Eukaryota > Fungi > Ascomycota > Pichiomycetes > Serinales > Debaryomycetaceae > Candida > Candida frijolesensis. The sequence continues at coordinate 56,504 of JAKTVH010000038.1, read as the reverse complement.
TCCTGGTTCTTTATTATCCGCTGTAGTATGTTTTCCTTAGCAGATCGGCGCTAGTGAAGCAAGCCTGATGTTCAATTCTCGTTCTAAGTTCTCCCAATGCTATATCCCTTATTTACTGCTTTAACGTTTTCCTTTGGAGTCTGATTAATCGACTGGTCCTCCATCCTTTTTCGAAGGGAGGAGTTTTTGAGCGGACGGTTTGGTTGGATGACAGGGATAACTAGGTTTATTTGGGATTTTGGGAGTGAGTTGAATGGTTTTGACAATTACCGTTTTGGTCTTAGGCAGAGTAGCTCCGTCGACAGGTTGTAAAGTAAGCGGGTTGATCTTGAGCTCGTTATTTTTTGATTGGATTGAAGTTCTTCGGAATGGACATTCTTGTATTGGAAAGTTTTGTTGCTCGATCGCCATAACCCGTGGCAACATATTCCTGGACTCTGCGCAGGTCATATTGGCCGCTGACGATTTGAGTAAAACCATGTTGCAAACATTTTTTATCATTAGATCATAAGCAGTATTGTAGTTTATGTAGCTGTTGTGTTTTCTTTTAAATAAGGCTTTTTTTTGAACTATGGAATGTATCAGAATCTTCGTTCCGATTACGTCAATACCCTTATTCGTGTAAGTTCGCCCCAGCACGCCTCGGATCGCGCGAGTTTGAGTTCCGCAGATAAAAAAAAAAAAAAAAAAAATAAATAGCGATTGGCAAGAACAACAATTTCCTGCCAAAAATACTACATCGTCCTTCTGTTAATTGTTAGCTAATTGAATGATCCTCACACTATGTACAGTCGATCTGATTCCATGGATAGAACGTCATCGAGTTATAAACTAGATCTCGGTGATTCGAAAGACCTGCTAACTTCGCCGGTTCATGAATCATTCGGCAAGTATTCTTCGAAAACCAGCCTTAATCAACTTCCATCATTGACGCACTCACAAACATCATTACCTTCGCCTCAACGCAACGGACAGATACAACTTCAAGAAGAAAAGGAAGAAGAAGAAGGAGACGAATTAGATAATGGAAATACCTACGTGGAGTTTGATTTAAGTTCCATGAATCAGAGAAATCGCACTAGTGATTCGATTAATAGAGTGACGGAGCGAGTGGTGACAGCATCAAATCTAACAACACCGATCACTGAGCACAATGAGGACGATATAGGCTTAGGTAACCCCGTACACGAACTACTACCACAACCACCAACGCCACCACCAAAATACAATCCTCATCAAGAACAAGAGAAGGAAATTGTACTAGGAAATCCAAAAGATGACGAAGAGGATTTTTTTAGTTCCACAACCAATTGGAAGTCTATGAAAACTATTTCCGACATGGATTACTATAATGAAAAAGGAGAATTGGAATATAATTCTAAGACAGGACAAGATTTCCTAGCTGGCAACAAGGATCATTTTGGATACACGAAGATAGACACCGAAGAGCAAGTGAATAAATACGCCGCCCTAGATAAGAAGACAGATTTTCTATTCCGAGCCAGAAATCACAAGCCTGATAAATTTGCTAAATATCACACGGATGATATTCAAATAGATGATGACGATGATCTAGATATTGATGAGGAAGACGACGAAATTGATTCGGGAGAGGCATTGACAGAGACGAAGAATATGTTGACGGAATCGCAGAAATTTGCATATATTGGAATAGCGAAGCTTTTGACAGTTGATATGGCCACTGATTTGGCGAAGATACAGTTTGGCACTTCGAACAAGATAGCCAAGCAACTTAGTGAAGGACAAAAGAATTTTGCCAATTGGATCCAATATGTTATGAGTAAGTTATATGACCATCTCAGTGTTCAAGGCGCAGAAAAGGAGATGATTGAAAATTTAAGCAAGCATGGAGTTGAAGTTGCCGCGTTGTCCAAAAGTTTAATGGAAATCGGAACCAAAGCAGTACTCGAATCCAATATATCGTTCATTGATGAAGATTTCGATTTGCGATGGGTTATTGTCTGTGATTTATTTTTAATGCTCCTAAGCGACGGGTATTATGATGCACGTTCAAGATCATTGCTTTTAAGATTCTCCAGTATTGTCGGTATATCTGATTTGGAGATTTATCAATTCGAGAGAAGACTTATCGAGTGTTTGGATATGGAGATCTCAGAAAAATCTATTGAAAATAAGGATGAAAAATTAAACGACCAACTGTTTATCAAACAACAAATCAAGAAGAATAAAAAGAAAAGGTTGGCTTATATTGGTTTAGCAACATTAGCAGGTTCATTAGCCATGGGATTGTCAATGGGTTTGTTAGCACCAGTTATCGGGGCCGGTATCGCTGCTGGTTTCACCACCATTGGTGTTGCCGGTACAGGAGGGTTTTTGGCAGGTGTCGGTGGTACAGCATTGATTACCACTACAGGTGTAGCCATTGGTGCCAAAGTTGGTTCGAAAGCAGGTGCAAGAAGAGTAGGCGATGTGCAAACATTCGAATTCAAACCATTGCACAATAACAAAAGAACGAATTTAATTGTCACTGTAAGTGGATGGATGAATGGTGAGTTGGATGATGTGAGGCTTCCGTTTTCTACAGTTGACCCGGTTATGGGAGATATGTTTTCCTTGTTATGGGAACCAGAGATGTTACAATCAATGGGTCAAACAATCAGTATTTTAGCGAGTGAAGCTTTAAGTACATCCATACAACAAATCCTTGGTGCAACCATTTTAACGGCATTAATGGCAGCCATCCAAATTCCCATGGCGTTGTCTAAGCTTACTTATTTGTTGGATAACCCATGGAATGTTTCATTGGATCGTGCATGGAAGGCAGGTAAACTTTTAGCCGACACCATAATTTCAGGAAATTTGGGGGTACGTCCAATTACGTTAGTTGGGTTTTCATTGGGAGCTAGATTGATTTATTCATGTTTGATAGAAATGGCAAGACGAGGAGTTTACGGGTTGATTGAAAATGTCATAATTTTGGGATCGCCGATTTCCATCAATACGGATCAAATAGCTGAAGCCCGATCAGTTGTAAGTGGGAGATTTGTTAATGGATATTCGAAGAAAGATTGGATATTGGGATATTTATTCAGAGCTACTGGTGGAGGATTACTGACAGTGGCTGGTTTATCACCGTTGACTAACGTACAAGGAATAGAGAATATCGATTGTACTGATCTAGTTGAAGGTCACATGTCTTACAGAAAAGCGATACCCAAAATCATGAAAAACATAGGATGGGAAATACTTAGTGAAGAGTTTGCGGAGATTGAAGAAGCCAATCCTGAAGAAGGGGAAAGACAAAGGCAATTGATTCATGAGTTTGATGAAGCAAGAGCCAAGATGGAGAAAGAAAAGAGCGAGAACGTTCAACCCAAAGGTTGGAGAAAGTGGTTCAAACCAAAGAAAAAGGACTGGTGGGATACTGTTGGTGGTGGTAATGAACCTGATAGAGATGATAGAGGTGAATATGTGATTGATGATGAAAATCTGGAACAACGTGGAGATGTTTTTGACGTTGAAGCGTTGGTGAAGGAGGTGAATGAGATTGAGAAGATGACTGATGACAACAAGAAGAATGGCAAGTAGAAAGAGGTAATAGCATATGTACAGACGAAGTAATACAAGTAAGCATTCATTGCATGTTCCATAAGAGTAGTGCGTGGGCTAACAGAAGCAGAAACCAGAAAAAGAAAAAAGAAAAAAGAAAGAAGAAAATTTTTTTGTGTTGGTTCAAACCATGAGTCAAAATTTTTCACACTACATTAGAGGATCGAGAAGAAGACAGAAGTGACAACCAAACTAAGTCTCACCACGCCTTACAACCAATACCATGCCAACCATCCCAGTTGATAAAGAAGATCTCTTCAAATTGTTAGGTAGATCCTACACCACCGAAGAATTCGACGAATTATGTTTCCAATTCGGTATCGAGTTGGATGAAGACACCACCGAAGACGTCAAAGGTACCGATGAAAGACCGCAATTGAAAATCGAAGTTCCAGCCAACAGATACGATATGTTATGTATTGAAGGTATTGCCCAAGCGTTGAATGAATTTTTGGGCAATTCTGATTCTCCAAAATATACTTTAAACCCAGCCAAACCAGAGATTTCCTTAACTATTAAAGAATCTACTTTACCTGTCCGTCAATATGCTGCCAGTGCAATTTTAAGAAATGTTGTCTTGGACCAAAGAGCCTATGATTCCTTCATTGCCTTACAAGATAAATTACATTCTAACTTGTGTCGTAATAGAACCTTGGTGGCTATTGGTACCCATGATTTGGACACTTTGACTCCACCATTCACTTATGAAGCCTTGGCACCTAAAGATATCAATTTCATTCCATTGAACCAAACCAAAAACATCAATGGTGAACAATTGATGGAATTCTATGAAAAGGACAAGAACATTGGCAAATTTTTGCACATTATTAAGGATTCTCCAGTTTATCCAGTCATGCTTGATGCCAAGAGAACTGTTGCCTCTTTACCACCAATCATCAACAGTGACCATTCCAAGATTACTTTGAATACCAGAAACGTTTGGATTGATGTTACTGGTACCGATAGAACCAAGACTGAAATTGTTATAAACCAATTGGTGGCTATGTTTTCTCGTTACTGTAAAGTGCCATTTGAAATTGAACCAGTGCAAATTATTTCTGAACACAATGGCGAATCAAGAATCTGTCCAAATGTTGTTCCAAGAACTGCCAATGCTGAAATTTCTTATATCAATTCTTGTGTTGGTTTGGATTATTCTGGAGATGAAATCTCTAAATTGTTAAAGAAAATGTCCTTGGACGCTACCACTTCTACCAAGGACAAAGAAACTATTGATGTTAAAGTCCCAATAACAAGATCGGATATTTTGCATCAATGTGATATTATGGAAGATGTTGCCATTGCTTATGGTTATGATAATTTGAAAAAGACTAAACCACAACAATCCGAAAGCTTGGTTGCCGCTCCATTACCTGTAAATAAAGTTGCTGATATTTTGAGATTAGCAAGTTCCCAAGCTGGTTATTTGGAAGTTATGCCATTGACTTTATCGTCACATGATGAGAATTTCGGATGGTTGAAGCAAAAAGATGATGGTAAAACTGCAGTTAAATTGGAGAACCCAAAAACCATTGAATACCAAGTTGTCAGAACTACTTTATTACCAGGTATTTTAAAGACCATCAAAGAAAACAGAAAACATTCATTACCAATCAAGGTTTTCGAATGTGGTGACATTGTTTTGAAAGACGATAAATTGGAAAGAGGTGCCTTCAACCAACGTAATTGGTCTGCTATATATGCCGGTAAGACTTCAGGTTTTGAAATGGTTCAAGGTTTGTTGGGTAAGATCATGCAAACTATGAGAACCCCATGGTTGGAAAAACCAAGCGAAGACAAGAGAAGAGGATACTGGATTGAAGAAGATAAGGAAAACGCAACTTTCTTCCCAGGAAGAGGGGCCAAGATTTTCTTCAGAAGTGCTGACAATGGGGAAAGCCAAGTCATAGGAAGTTTGGGAGTCTTACATCCAGAAGTTATGAATAATTTTGACATTCCATATGCCGCATCATCCGTTGAAATCAATGCTGAAGTTTTCTTGTAGATGGGGTTGGTAGTATTTGTTGAAGTAGTTGTTTATAGAAGAAATAGATGTTTATTTCGTGGTTTACATAAAACAACAAGATAGGACGTGAACAATATGGAGAGATAAGAGATGATGTTTGTCAGTGTATATATTTATCATTAATAGATCATGTGACTTGAGACGAGTGGCACGATTTTCGTCATCTTACACGACGGAAACCAAAAAGAAAGAAAAAAAAATCCGAACGATCAGACAAAGAGCAAGTCAGTTCTTTGCCGGCAGACAGACAGACGGAAAGAGAGAGAGAGAGAGAGAAAAAAATAGAACAACTATCTGTACCTCGTTCACCTGCTTCCACTACCACTGCAACTACCATCCTATCTTTTGATCTGTTAGAGTCATCATCATCAAGCAAGTGTACTCACATACTATCTATCCTATCTGTTATTATTGGTACCAAACTATTATTACACTAATATTCTCATTGCCTCCGTCTTGTTAATAGATCACCACAATACTACACAACACGGCACAGCACAGCACAACACAGCAAAACAAAACACAACCCATTAATACAAACACACACATACACACATACAAATACTACAAACATGAGTGGAAAAGGTACTACATCTAGAGCATATGACATGATCATGAAGTTGTTGTTGGTTGGGGATTCTGGGGTTGGAAAATCCTGTTTATTATTGAGATTTGTCGAAGATAAATTTAATCCCTCATTTATCACAACCATTGGTATTGATTTCAAAATCAGAACCATCGAAAGCAAAGGCAAGCGAATCAAGTTGCAAGTTTGGGATACCGCTGGTCAAGAAAGATTCAGAACCATCACCACGGCATATTATCGTGGTGCCATGGGTATTGTTTTGATTTACGATGTCACCGATTCCAGATCGTTTGAAAATGTCGAAAACTGGTTCCAAACCGTCACCCAACATGCTAATGAAGATGCACAAATCTTCTTGGTTGGTAATAAATGTGATGACGAAGTCAATAGACAGGTTTCCAAAGAACAAGGTCAAGAGTTGGCTACGAAATTGAATATCCCATTCTTGGAAGCTAGTGCCAAGAGCAATGAAAATGTCGATTCCATTTTTTATGAATTGGCTGGAATTATTCAAGAAAAACACGTTGAAGAAACTGTCGGAAGCACTACTGGTGGTGGTGCTGCTGGTGGTATAGATGTTTCCCAAAATAATTCAGGCGCAAAGAACAACTGTTGTTAGAGGACCAATACAAGAAGAAGGAGAAGTGAGTCTTTTTGTTATTTCTTGGTTGTTGAGCTTTTTTACTTATTTTTATTGTTACCTTGGGAGGGACTATTCACTGATTCTTAATCTATTTGCTTTCATTAGAGTAATATGAATTTTGTTTTGCCTATTCTTTTTTTTTGATATTTGTGTTTTCACTTCTATTATTTGAAAAGGTTCTGTGTCGTAGGTCCTTATGACGATGAGCCTTTTTGCTACATACCTTCAGAATGTGTTATATTATTGTTTTCTTATAAACATCTACAAAGCCATTGTGCTCTCCACCTCTCTCTGACTCTATCTACCTTACTAATTATACTTTCATATAAATATACAAAAAATACCTTTATTTACTATTCTTGTGACTATGTGTGAATATATAGATGTGTATATGTAGTATGTTTACTATATCAGACTTAGATCTTCTTGCCGAAGTAGACCCATTGATCATCCAATGGTTTTTCTTCCAACTCTTCCCAAACTTTCAAACCACCCAATTCTTTAGCCAAGTTCAATTCTTCAGCAGCTTGAATCACAACTTCTTCAATCAAACCACCACCAATTTGGTTTTCTATATTTTCAACAATTTCTTCTTTTTCAACAATCTTCAATCTGTTTTGGGTTAAACTTTCAACCGATTGTCTATAAACGGAATCAGATGGGAATTTATCATGTAAAACTTTCAAAGTCTCATTGTATAATGCAACCAAGGCTGGTCTTGGGTTTGGGTGTTTGTAGAGTCCTGCTAAACCGGTAGGCACACCATCTCCGGCTCTGACTATAACTTCTGATAATTGGATCTTAGGAAGTTGTCTTAATACTGATGTGAATCTCATTGTGTGTTGTCTGTACGGCGTGGAGTTGTGAAATGTTCTATGGTATACAGTTTCTTATTGAAATTGATATTTCGCTCCAGAGAATAAGAAACATTTCTCATTAATTGGTTGGCTGGGAAAAAAAAAAAAAAAATCTTTTTACAACACAACCTGGTCGTGTATGTGAGAACAAAATCCATACTGTATGGACATTTACAACCAATATAGACATATATAAAACACGAAACATTGTAATTCTATCTAAACACAAATGCATTACATGAGAGTAGTTCTCTAGAAATCACCTCCAAAATCATCGCCACCACCAAAGTCACCACCATTGTCATATCCATTGTCGTAACCATCTTGATATCCGTCTTGGTATGCCTCCTCTCTTTCATGGTCTTCGTATCCATTGATTGCGCTACCCAACAACATACCACCCAATAAACCACCTCCTACACCCAAAGCCATCTTGCCGGCATTACTACCGCCGTGTCTTTGTTGTTGCTGTGGTTGTTGGTAATATTGTTGTGGTGGTGGTCCTTGTTGATAATATCCTTGTGGTGGACCCTGTTGATAATAGCCTCCTGGAGGTCCTTGTTGGTAGTAACCTTGTGGTGGCGGACCCTGTTGGTAATAACCTTGTGGTGGGTATCCTTGGTTGTAGTATCCTTGTTGTGGAGGTCCTTGATTGTACCCACCTCCTTGGTTATATCCCTGCTGTTGGTAACCTCGTTGTTGTTGGTTTTGTTGTGAACCAGGATTGGAAGCTGCAGGACGAGATGGGTTCTTTCCTTGATTGACATTGTTACTACTGTTGTTTCTGGAATCTTGTGGGCTATAAGCCGGTGGTCGAGCATCAGAACTTGAATTATCATTGAAAGTGGTGCCCGTTGGAGCGTCCCATTGTGATTTTTTGGTGTCTAAATTAACATAGAACCAAGTTGAATATTCGTTGTCATATTTGGCTACCCAACCACTTGGAACTTGTGGAGGATTCTTTGGATCTGCATTTGCCATTATCGATTGTTGATTTCCGATTTCAATAAAGATAAAGATAAAGAAAAGAATTGAGAATAAGAAAGGTTCTGGAAATAGGAGAGAGAGGAAACGGGGGAGAAAAAAAATTGATTATAAATATTTGTCCGGTGGCTTGAATTAATTACGAATTATCGCGTACGGCACGGTGGCGTTTGTCGCGGTAGAATTCCCACTGGTGGTGGCGTTTGGAGGTGGAATTGGTGGTGAGAGAAAAACAAAGAAACTTTCCGAGAGAAGATCAACTTGAAATTGGTTTGTTGTGTTTTGCTGTACACTTTGCCTTTTTCTTTGGGAGACCAAAAATGACCCCAAATTGTAACCGCAGTTTTTTTTTTTTTGCTTCCTCGTCGTTTCGGTACGCACAGCCGATGTCATGATCTATCCAAATCGGATGTCTACATCTCTATCACAAAGTGGCGATGTTTTCTTATCACCAACAACAACACCCAGAGATATCAGTCATAAAGTTGCGCTTGTTTTTCCATTATTCACACTGTTCGTTAGTGGCTAATGGTCACTGAATCAATCACTAAAAAAAAAAAAAATAAGAAAAACAAGAAATTTGAAGGCTTTGGATATATTAAGGTTCTTATACAACAAAGCTAGTTGACTTTTTGTGTTCGTATCAATAAAACTTCAAAGTTTTACGAGTTCTACAGCTTCGGAACAACAACAATAGCAATATATGACACATGTAGTTTTGTATATTATTCTATTTCAGGGAACACTTGATTCATAATCTCGTCAAATATCTCAAACACTAAATGTTTGTTCAAATACTCATTTTGGATCATCTTGAACACCTTGTTGGATGCAAATATACTATTGTGACTACCAAATATTCGGGAACATGTATCAAATACAAAGAATTCAAGTAGGATTTTCGCTTCTTGTCTGGTATTTGATTGTTGATATAATGATCGCAATACGGGAGGATCTTTGAATTTCCCATTGGGGAAAAGGATGTTTTTCAATAATATGATTAAATCCAAAACATTTTCTTCAGTTTTCAATTGTATCTCAACCATTTCGTACACTTTTTTCTCCACCGTGGTGCCTAGGATTTGTTGTAGTATGACAACCAATGCTCTTCCGCGTAACCAATTTTTGGAATTATGAAGTTTGAAAATCGTGATTAATAGATCACATATGGGTTTGACAAAGGGTGATTTGGCAGTTTGTGTGGATTCGTCAAATTGTTTCAATTCTTTTTCCATATCTTTGATATTCTCCATTATGCCATTATCTAACCCTGACTGACCACTGTTATCGCTATTATTATTCATATCGTGAGGATTTCTGGAATTGATCATAAGATCTGATATTCCCCGATACCATTTATTTCCGAATAATAATTGAATATTGTTTGAACTACCACGGTTGCCACTATTACCTGGCTCTTCAAATCGTTGATTTTTCTTCAAGTTGAAATTCTCCGATGATAAAAACGAACGGAATGCTTTATCAGAGCACACTTCTTGAATTTGAATCAATTCTTGCAAATACTCTTCCAATTGGATTTGTCTAATTTCCACCACTTGCTTTTGTTGAAATTTCAATACCAGGATTGATTTCTTGGGGAATTTCAAATATCCTACTCGCAAATATCGTGATTTCAAATATTCATGCAATCGATAAAACTGACTGAATCTTCTAGCCACCACCCATCCTGCTTTGATTTCATTGGGATCTTCACTAGAGAATTTCTGAACTTCAATAATATACAAAGTGAATTCTTTGCCATTCTTTTCATTGTCTCGGATATAGGATTGGATGCAAACTCGTGATTTCCCGTACAAACTATTATCATTTTCTTGAACAATGTATTGCTGTTTTTGTAATTCTTTGAAGTTGATATCTCGGATCATCCCCGTTCTCAATTTTTGTAATACTTTGAGTTCAGACAAATTGTTAGTCAATTCTGCCTTACGAATCAATGGATCCAACACGGTTATTTGTCGCTGTAAGTTTTCAACTTCTTCAGTTAATTTAGGTATTTCTTCTGCTAAGTTTAAATTTCCAGGTGCGGCAAACTGCACTTCCAGATCACTGGCAGACAAATTGGGTCTATCAGAATGCATTGAATCACTATCCGTGTCTGAAGATTCTTCATCCGATAATTCATCGTCAAACAATTTGGAATTCCTGTTACTTAAATTATCATCCGACCCAAAGTTCGACGCATCCCCAAATAAATCTTTCTTTAGTTGAATGGTATTTAGTATTTGATCATAATTCTCATTTTCATTCTCTGGGAATTGACTATCTAGAGTATCAACAGGTTTGTTCATGATTTGGGTAAATGCACTTTCCACTGCATGGATGATTTCTGGATTCACCTCTGACGGTTTACTTTGATCAACCAAGTTATGGTATAATTCTGAGTCTTTGAACAACGGCAAATCTTCGGTTTCCATTTGTTCGAAAACATCATTTTGAATCTTAAACAAAGCAATCCGACATTCCTGATGTATTTTCATCAGCGATTCACCATTCTGTTCACTTGGTTTTTCTAGTTTACCAAATATAGAAATATCTGATGCTGTGACTTCCCCATTTGCAATAAACTTGGTATAAATTTGATAAACATCATCGCTGCTACCAAATTCTAAGGACAATGCCAACGGATCTTCTTCAGTTTCAACTCCAACACCTTCTAATGGAGCTTTGATAAGTTCCACTTCTTCCCAAAATTGTAACAATTTAGATTTACCTTCATGTTCCATAAACTCTCTGAATATTCTTAGGTTGTTTTTATCAAATAATATATCATTAAGTTTTAAACTTTCGTCATTTTCTCGTTCTTGTTTCGTCTTATTGATTTTTTCATTCAATTGATGATGTAGACTCAAATCAGATTCCGTTTGTGATACGTTAGGTCGTTGGGAATTAGATTTTACTTTGGATTTGCTTTGAGTGTGTATTTCTAGCGCTGCACGCAATTGCTTCACTTGATCTCGTCTCCGTAAATTATCTCCAATCAATTTAACAATCATTAGATTGTAGAAATCACTTTCTGTCAATAAATTGAAAACATTGCACAACACAGTACATGCAAGAATCTCGGTCACAAATCCTACCCCAATCTCATTATCCTTTTCACCATCTGATAGCACAAACGGCAAGAATGCTTTAATTTTTTCTCGAAGATAAGCTTTCTCTTTTACATTGCTGTCGTCACTAGTTGTCGATGTTGTGGTTGTCGTCGTGACTCCTGGATGTAATTTGCCCCTTCTGTATTGTGATGCAATAGCCAAATGATATTCATTCGAATCAAATTTCGTAAACTTCCCTTGATTCCTAATCGTTTCTTCAGCTTGTAAGAAACTAGTGAAATGATCCTGCACCACGGGTAAGATATTGCATATCAAAAGTTGAGCAAAATCGACATCTACCAATCTGGTTCGGAAATTCCTAATCACTTGTTTGATTTCCAATGAGATATCATCAGTGAATAAACTGGAGTCTGTTAATTGAGAATACCAAGGAGTTATAAATTCACCAAGTATCAAATCAATCAATATTTGTAATTCCTCCGAAATTAAAAATGATTCAGCAAATATCGGTTGTTTTAATTTGAAATTATCAGTTTGTAATTCGATAATTTGATTCTTCCAATTGTCAGAATACGTGAAATTGAATCTTTTAATACTTCTCCTCGCTCTTGATGGAACACAATTCTTGTATGGTTGTCGTAGTTGAATCAGATAATAAAATATAGATATGACTGTTAGAAGTACCCCCACGATGAAGGAAAGTATCGAAGATATGCGGTTTGATTTGATACACCAGATCGAGATGATAACTATCGAAATCCAAACCACAACATTATTGAGAGTATTTCCCATGACTGTCAAAGAGATTCCTCTTGTGGGTGATGTGATTGAGTTCGTTTTAGAAGATTTGTGGTGTGCGTTTTCTACTCCATGTATTATTTATTATTGTCGTTTATTGTTTCGTGTATCGTGTGTCGCACATCGAATGTCGTAAGCTATAAGGTACAATTTATCTCCGATTGGGAAACACTTGTAATCAATTAGTCTTGCAGTTTTAACCAAATATTAACCACACGTGGTTAGAGGAAATCATTCGTTCTCATTCGATTCAAGAGTTATAACCGAAATGAGTTGTATTCAATGATAATTCGCATGGGTTTACCAGTAGCAAATAAAATATCAGGTTATTGCTATTTTCTATTAACAGTTCTATAAAACAAAATAACCCAACTTTCTAAGTTTTTCATTTCTTCAGCTTCTTCAGTTTCTTGTCCTTCCTGACATCACTACTATCCTTTTCAAGTTTTCTCTTTCTACTGCTGCTCTTTTCTTCTAGTCTGTTTGCTTTTGGCAGGGAATTCTTTACGTAAGCTTTATCACTTGATCGTATCTTGATTTTCTTGTCCTTCTTGTCTGATTTATCCCTCTTCAGTTTCTTGTTCTTCTTGTCTGACTTATCTTTCTTTGCTTTCTTTGCTTTCTTTTCCTTTTTGTCTTTCTTTTCTTTCTCCAGTTTCTTCTTCTTCTTTTCTTCAACTTCTGCTAATTTATCCCCACTTGTAAGTTTCTCCATATCCTTTAATGCATCAGTAGAAGATATTTCCCTATGCTTTTCTTTTGTATGATCTGTTTTGCCAACCGTTCCAGCCAATCCTTCACCTTTAACAAACATTCTATATAATGGGGATATCGATCTGTGGAAACTATCCACCACTTTCTCATCGTTGGTTTCAAACGTAACTTGTCCATTTTTTTTATCGTTATTAACTTCCAAATTTTTCAATTGTCCATCAAAAAGTTTTTCCCACCACATATCTGAATCATTGGCATCATGTCCTAAACCTTTAGTATCTTTCTTGTGTTTCACTAATATGGGTTTCTTCAAACCTCCCTTCTGTAACGCTTCTCCTTCTTTCCAACCGAAGGATTTTAAATACACTTTGGCGTCCATTTCTTATCTTCACTTGTGTGGTTTGATTGACAGTCGGCTGTGAAAAACTAACAAAAAAAAAATATAGGAGATGAGATAAAGACAGAAAAGTTCAAAAAAAAATCATAGAAAACGATTCCATTTTGTCCTATGTCTCGCGCTGAACTTGACTTAAAGTAAAACAAACAATAAAAAAACTTGACGACACCAGCATTGGCATTTCTTATAGATCTTCCATCAGCTCCCATAAGGACGACATCGACAATGACCAACGAGGGAAAATCCATTGAAGAAATTAATACCTTGATTGAAGAGAATCCTTATATTGGTTCTCATTACGATGATTTGATTCGAAGTTTTCAATCAATTGACAACGAATACAAACGAGTCTTGCTTATACATAATACATATTGCAAGAAACTAGAGTACTTTCGGTTACCGCAATTTGAATTAAACTACTGGTTAGGAGAAATTCATTCATTAGATGGAGTAATGGAACGTTGCAGTCTCGAATACGAATTTTACGACTCGATCATCCCAGATTATTCTAATGTCAATACCATGGACAACTATCTAGAGTTCTGCAGAAAATTGGTACTCTTTGAAATGCTCGAAAAAGACGACTACCAGGATTTGTTCAGTAAAGTGCTAACAATTGGTGCTCACGATTTCTGCAATGGTAATAAAATATGGAAGAGGTTGTTGGATTTCTTCAAAGACAAGTATGACAAGTCTCGTGCACACGACGATTTGCAAGCTTTGATTAAGTTACATTTAAAACGATTAAGCTATCCGCATCAACAGTTGGATGAATCGTTCAGTGAGTTTTCGTCATTGATTAGTGAATTTGACAAAAACAATTATGATGCTCAGATGACTGCGGCAAATAAGATTTATGCCAAAACTAAAACCAAATTACCTTATTATGAGACGTTTGAAATTCAAATTAAACAGACTCCAAATGATCCTCAACTATGGATAAATTATATCGAAAGTGTTCATGAGCATAACAAGCATGATATGAATGCAGTGATTGCTATCTTCGAAAGAGCAATCGCAATGGAAGAATCATGGTCTAATAATTGGGAAAAGGTATGGATGTCGGTTCTTTATCTAATATATTCCGATGATGAAGTTGATTTGACTTCCTTGAGGTTTGTTTTAAACAAGTACATTAGAACTTTCCCAAAATCCGGGCATGCGTATTCTGAAACTATAAGGAATCACTTGTTGTTAGCTGAAGAGGTTGTTCCAGAATATGAGAAGACTAAGCACAGAATTGATTGCTTGGATTTAATGAAGCAATGGGATTTTCAGCAGTGGAAGCTAGTAGTTCTGGCAATTATATATATGAAAACGAAACTTCTTTTTGATTTTGGAGAAATTAAAACACCGCAAAATCTACCCGCAGGGTTCGCTCTTGACTTTAGAAGTGAGGTTCGAGAATACTTTGAGCAAGCGTTGGAAGCAAATGATATTTTCCATTCCGTGGAAAAACTTGCATTTTCAGTTTACCGTGTGATATCAGGAGACAAGTTTGCGAATTTCGATTGTATGGTCATGATGTACGAGAAATTCCCTGATCAGACAGACGTATGGCTATTTGTGATTAAAATGTGCATCGCTATGAAGCTAGAGACAGCTCAAATTACAGGAGTATTTAAGCGAGCGCTAGATCATGCCACCGAACTTGATTTTCCAGAAAGATTGATTGAAGAATGGTTATTGTACGAACAAATGAATGGTGATATTTCCAACTTTCAAAAAGCTTTGGCTGTCTGTAATAATGCCATGAAGAAAGTGGTACAGAAGAGAGAAGAACTTGCACAGAAGGCATTGGAAATAAATGGAGGTCAACTGGAAAACAAGAAAAAGCGAAAGCATGAAGAGATAGAACAGGAGCCTGAAACAAAATCAAGAGAAACATGTACGGTAAGAGTTGAAAATATTTCCGTAGATACGTCTGAAGAAGAACTTCGTGGTTTTTTTGAGGATTGTGGAGAAATTGGAGAAATCTCCTTTGTTTTTCCAGACGACAAACATAAGATGGCCATTTTTGATTTTCAGAATGAACAGCAAGTGTTCGCAGCATTGACCAAGAGTTATAAGAAATTAAAAGATAGTGAAATTTTTGTCTACCAGTTACAAAATGCCTTATTGTTTGTCAACAATTATCCATCCACATATTCACAAAAAGAACTCAAAGATTTGTTCAACCAGAGTGGTGTGGTTGCGAAAATTAGGTTTCCAAATCAAACTCTGAATCGTCAGAAAAGGTTTTGCTACGTACAGATGCTATTTCCAGAAGATGCACAAAGGGTTATTGATGAATATAATGGCAAGACATATCGTGATGAGAATCTAGGAGGTGAATTCACATGGGAAGTTAAGCTTTCATCACCTACTGAAAAGCATGAACGTTCAGTGCCAATAAGCGAAAGAAAAGCAAGAGTCACAAATATTCACGCCCATATATCTAAAGATATTGTGAGAAGAAGATTTGCAAAATGTGGAAACATCGAGGTAATTACTTTTCCGAAAGCTGTGTATAGAGATGATGAGAAGAAAATGAGGAATAATGGAGGGTTTGCGATAGTTACGTATAAGTCGTTGGAAGGATTACAAAATGCATTGAAATTGGATGGAGTTCGCTTCAAAGGCAGAAAACTAACTGTTCAAAAACAGCAACCTTCATTTCAGAAACTTCAACCAGAGGATTTTGACGGGGTCAAAACAATTGGATTGTGCGATTTGGATCCATCGTTGAATTACCATCAAGTTAAGAAATATTTCGAAGAGAAATTTGGTCGAGTTGCGAAATTGTTACTTTTCCCGGAAGATAAACAAGCATTGGTTGAGTTTGTCGTTGCTGGTGATGCTGGTAAAGTGGGATTGGTTGATAGCTCGTTTGAAATTGGCAATAGTAGAGCAAAGATTGTCGCTAAAGAGGATATTCTAAAGAGTGGCAATATAGATAGAACAAGCCTGCCGAATGCAGAAACAGCAACTAAAACACCGGTAACAACAGCAGAACCTAAGCCTACGATAAATCTAATTCCTACTTCCATTAGAAGACGTAAGTTAAAGTAGTTCATAGCTGAATATATGTTTAAATTGTGTATGTATAGTGGTCGCACTACCAGTTGTAAAGCTCTGGAAATTCTCCATCATCACGCTCGCCTATGTTTTCCCACAGCACGCGAAAATTTTTCATTTTTTACAAAACTTAGTCACCTTACCTTTCACACCTATCCAATACTCTTCCCAACCACGCGCCGTATAGGAATACTAGAATTACGATGAGTGGACCTGTCACGTTTGAAAAGACATTTCGTAGAGATGCCTTGGTAGAAATCGAAAAGAAATATCAAAAAATCTGGGCTGAAGAAAAAGTCTTTGAGATTGATGCCCCAACCTTTGAAGAATGTCCAATTGAAGATGTTGAAAAAGTTCAAGAGCAAATTCCTAAGTTCTTTGCAACCATGGCATACCCATATATGAACGGTGTTTTACATGCGGGTCATGCCTTCACATTATCCAAAGTTGAATTTGCTACCGGATTCCAAAGAATGAACGGTAAGAGAGCCTTATTCCCATTGGGTTTCCATTGTACTGGTATGCCAATCAAAGCTGCTGCCGATAAGATCAAGAGAGAAATTGAATTATTTGGAAAAGATTTTGCCAATGCACCAAGTGAAGATGAGCAACAAGTCGAAGAGGAAGCCAAACCTAAAAAGGAAGAAGTCAAGAGAGAAGATGTTACCAAATTCACTAGTAAAAAATCCAAGGCTGCTGCCAAGACCGGTAGAGCTAAATACCAGTTTGAAATTATGATGCAATTAGGTATCCCAAGAGACGAAGTTTGCAAATTCGCCGATACTGCATACTGGTTAGAATTCTTCCCACCATTGTGTCAAAAGGATGTCACTGCATTTGGTGCCAGAGTCGATTGGAGGAGATCCATGGTTACTACCGATGCCAACCCATATTACGATGCCTTTGTCAGATGGCAAATCAACAGATTGAGAGACGTTGGTAAGATTAAGTTTGGGGAAAGATACACCATTTTCTCAGAAAAGGATGGCCAAGCTTGTTTGGATCACGATAGACAATCCGGTGAAGGTGTTGGTCCACAAGAATACGTGGGTATTAAAATCGAAGTCACTGATTTTGCTCCACAAGCCAAGCAATTTTTCGAAGACCGTAAATTTGACTACGCCGACAAGAAGATCTACTTGGTTGCTGCCACTTTAAGACCAGAAACCATGTATGGTCAAACTTGTTGTTTCGTTAGTCCAAAAATTGATTACGGTGTGTTTGATGCTGGTAACGGAGAATATTTCATTACTACTGAACGTGCCTTCAAAAACATGTCCTTCCAAAAATTGACTCCTCAAAGAGGCTACTATAAACCACTTGTGACCATCAACGGTAAGTCCTTGGTTGGTTCATCTATTGATGCTCCATACTCAGTTTTGAAGAACTTGAAAGTCTTACCTATGGAAACCGTTCTTGCAACTAAAGGTACTGGTGTCGTCACTTGTGTTCCATCTGATTCCCCAGATGATTTTATCACTACTAGAGAATTGGACAATAAACCAGAATATTATGGTATTGACAAATCATGGGTCCAAACCGAAATTGTTCCTATCGTTCATACTGAAAAGTACGGTGACAAATGTGCTGAATTTTTGGTCAATGACTTGAAAATTCAATCACCAAAGGATGCCATTCAATTGGCCAAGGCTAAAGAATTGGCTTATAAAGAAGGTTTCTATAACGGTACCATGTTGCTCGGTAAATACAAAGGTGAAAAAGTTGAAGTTGCCAAGGCTAAAGTGAAACAAGATATGATTGATGAAAAATTAGCTTTTGTCTACAACGAACCAGAATCCCAAGTCATTTCCAGATCTGGAGATGACTGTTGTGTATCCTTGGAAGATCAATGGTACATTGACTATGGTGAAGAAGTTTGGTTAGGACAAGCTTTGGAATGTCTTAAGGATATGGAAACTTATTGTAAAGAAACCAGACACGGATTTGAAGGGGTCTTGGCCTGGATGAAGAACTGGGCTGTTACCAGAAAATTCGGTTTGGGTACTAAATTACCATGGGATCATGAATTCTTGGTTGAATCCTTATCCGATTCTACTATTTACATGGCATACTATACCATTGATCGTTTCTTGCATTCCGATTACTACGGAAGAAAGCAAGGTAAATTTGCCATCACTCCAGAACAAATGACCGATGAAGTCTTTGATTTCATTTTCACTCGTCGTGAAGATATCAAGACTGATATTCCAATTGAACAATTGAAAGTAATGAGAAGAGAATTTGAATATTTCTACCCATTAGATGTTAGAGTTTCTGGTAAGGATTTGATCCCAAACCATTTAACCTTCTTCATTTACACTCATGTTGCATTATTCCCTAGACAATACTGGCCAAGAGGAGTTAGAGCCAACGGTCACTTGTTATTGAACAATGCCAAGATGTCTAAATCCACTGGTAATTTCATGACCTTGGAACAGATTGTCGAAAAATTCGGTGCTGATGCTTCCAGAATTGCCATGGCCGATGCTGGTGACACTGTTGAAGATGCCAATTTTGATGAAGCCAATGCCAATGCTGCCATTTTGAGATTGACTACATTGAAAGATTGGTGTGAAGAAGAAATTGCCAACCAAGACAAATTAAGAACCGGAGAATATGATTCTTTCTTCGATGCTGCCTTCGAAAATGACATGAATGATTTGATTGAAAAAACTTACCATCAATACAACTTGAGTAATTACAAACAAGCATTGAAGTACGGTTTATTCGATTTCCAAATTGCCAGAGATATTTATAGAGAAAGTGTCTCCACCACCGGTGTTGGTATGCACAAAGATCTTGTTATTAAATATATCGAAACCCAAGCATTGATGTTGGCCCCAGTTGCTCCACATTTTGCTGAATATCTTTATCGTGAAGTTTTGAAGAAATCTGGTAGTGTTCAAACCAGTCAATTCCCAAGAGCTTCCAAACTAGTTTCCAAATCCATCCTCGATGCACTGGAATATGTCAGAGGTGTCACCAGATCCATTCGTGAAGCTGAAGGTCAAGCCTTGAAGAAGAAGAAAGGTAAATCCGACGTTGATGCCAACCAACCAGTTAAAGTCACTGTCTTGGTTTCCAACACTTTCCCACAATGGCAAGATCAATATATCGAACTCGTTAGGGAATTATTCGAACAGCAAAAATTGGACGATAATAACGAAATTAGAAAGAGAGTCGGCAAGGACATGAAACGTGGTATGCCATACATCCATGCCATTAAGTCCAGATTGGAAAATGAAGATGCCGAAACTGTATTTAATAGAAAATTGACTTTTGACGAAGTGGATGTTTTGAAAAAAGTTATAGATGTTGTTAGAAGTGCTCCTTATTCATTGAAAGTTGGTGAATTGCAATTGATTTCTTTCAATAACGGTGAAACCAAAGGTAGAGATCTCATTACCGGACAAGAGGATATTGAAGTGGAATTCAAGGGTAAGATTATTGAAAATGCTGTTCCTGGCCAACCAGGTATCTTCATTAAGAATATTTAAAAGAGGAAACTGTATAATGTGTATTGAATAAAGAAATAAAGAAATATAAAACATCTATAAATTTGGTTGTGAAAGATATGTTGCGTTTGTATGTTCCACTTCATTGTCAATCTTTGAGTGACGGTAACTGTAATTGTAATTGTAATTGTAAGGAGCCAAAGCAAACAAAAAAATTTTCTTCTCAACAAAAAAAAAAAAAAAAAAAAAAACAAATTACCTCAACCGTTACGATTACTACTACGTATAACCATTATCAACTATTACCCCCACCATCCTCCCCGTACTACTGAAGAACATACTCGTCTACACAACTCATAAAAATCTATTCTATTCAGTGTTTTTGGTTTCTTGTATCTTGTTTTTTTTATTTAGTTAATTATTGATCGAGTTTAGTTTGTCTGTTGTTCATTGTCATCATTAGTTTGCATCTATAACCCATCATTTATACTCGTCATCCTTAAACAACCATTATTGTGATTTTTACAACTAATTATTCTTTACATCATAGACTTACTCAAAAATGGACGTCAATAAAAAATCCAGTAAATTTGTTTATCCCTTACGTGAGGAATCGGCAAAATTTGAATATAAGCTCACAAACCCAAATGGTAAATTATCGGATACGTGGTTACATAAAGAATATCAGAAACTTTCCCTTTCGACTAGCCATAACAGACCTCCTTCGGTACAGAACTCGGTAGCTAACGCAACAACGGCTACTGCATCAATAGCTGGTGTGACTACAACCAGACCCCCTATCATTACTGCCGATCACAATTTCCCACACAGACGAAATCACAGGAAAAGAAATGCAGGCGACGATGATATTTATGACCAAGGAAGTTTGGTATCTTCTTCATACGATGAGTCTTCAGATACTGATAATCAAAGTCTGATATCCTACCAGCAACAAGTCAATCAACAACAACATATGCAATTCTTACAAGCACAACAACAAGGTCAAATGCTAGTGCAAATACAAACGCTTCGTCCTAATGGACTAGTTCATCCACCTCTGAAAAGAAGATTGACTTCAAATGGCGAGACTTCGACGACTATTAGTGCCACTACCAGTTCTGTTCCAGTTTCATTCCAACTGGAATCTCAAGGGAATGTAATCTCTACTGCATCGACTCCTGCTCCTGTTGCTACAACTACCGCTAGTAATGCTACTACTGGCTCTGTTGCAGCTGCAACTCCTGTTGTCACTGCTCCTGCAGTGAATCATACGTTTATTGATCCACATTCTCGACACCCAAGAACACCAAATGCTATCAACTCCCCTAGTCAAACCCCAATATCTGATATTGAAGAAGACCCAATACAACAATTACCATTACCTTCACCAAGTGCGTCACCTATACAACTGGATACTGAAAATGCGGCAATGTTAGATGAGAAGATGAATCTAGATAATGATAATGATGACGAAGCTGACATTCATGATAATGGTGTCAGTAAGAATAGCAATACTATTGAAACTATAATGAATAATGAACCAAGCACTCAAATGGAATTAATCGAGTTAATTACGAATTTGACGGGATTTTTGAATGAGGGAAATCAGAATAACTTAGTATTCAAATTATTACAAAATACCAATCGATCAACATTGAGTACATTTAATGGATTGATTTATAATTCCTTAAAGAGAGATCTAATCAGTAATGTACCATTGGAAGTCACCATGAAGATCTTATCGTATCTTGACTACAAAACATTATTGTCATTGTCACAAGTTTGTAAAAAATGGTTTGAAATTATCAATAATTCAAATATTTGGATACAATTGTTGCAATCAGAAAAATTAATCACTGACTATAATGTGATTAAATATGAACTATTACACAATGGTGATAAATTAATGAAAGAATGGTGTACCATACCTGGATTAATAAACTCGGCTCAAATCTTGTATAAAAAGAGAAGAATGATCATTAATCGATGGATGGATCCAAATTATGGACCCCATAGAATCAGTGTGCCTGGACATGCAAATAAGGTTGTCACATGTTTACAACACGATGATGAAAAAATTGTCACTGGAGTGGATGATAAATGCATTTTAATTTATAGTACACAAACCGGACAATTAATGAGAGTTTTGGAAGGTCATGAAGGTGGAGTTTGGGCATTGAAATATACCGGAAACACTTTGGTAACAGGATCAACAGATCGTACTGTTAGAGTATGGAACATGAAAACAGGTAAATGTACCCATATTTTCCGAGGTCACACTTCTACGATCAGATGTTTGGACATTATTCACCCCACAGTCATTGGTAAGAATGACGATGACGAAGATATCATATTCCCAGAATATCCATTGTTGGTAACTGGATCAAGAGATCATACTATCCATGTGTGGAAATTACCAATAGTTGATGACAATGATGATGAATCTACGGATTCGGCCACGTCGTCGTCTTCTTCCAGTGACGAACCATTTGATATAGAATACGATAATCCTTATTTAATAGCGGTATTGTCGGGACATACCCAATCAGTACGCTCGATTTCTGGATATGGGAACATCATCATTTCTGGTTCATACGACTCCAGTGTCCGTGTATGGGATTTATTGGATAATGGAAGATGTAAAAATGTGTTAAATGGACATGAAGATCGAGTATATTCCACGGCCATGGATTTCCATAGCAAGACGTGTTTTTCGGGAGCCATGGATAATAAAATCAATGTGTGGAATTTTGAAACTGGGGAATTATTACAAGTGTTGGAAAGACATTCATCATTGGTTGGATTATTAGGATTGGTGGATGGAGTCTTGGTGAGTGCTGCTGCCGATACCACATTAAGGGTATGGGATCCTAAGAGTGGAGAATTGTTGAGTAAATTAGAAGGTCATACCAATGCCATTACTTGTTTTGAACATGATGGATTAAGGGTGGTTAGTGGTAGCGAGAAGATGTTGAAATTGTGGGATCTACAACGTGGTACATTTGTAAGAGATTTGTTGACTGATGTGACGGGAGGAATTTGGCAAGTTAGATTCGATTACAAGAGATGTGTAGCTGCTGTTCAACGTGATGCTAATGGTGAAGAAGGGGAAACCTTTATTGAAATTTTGGATTTCAGTCAACCAGTTAATAAATAAAATGATTAGTAATGAGGTGTGATGAGGTGTTTATGATGATGATGATGAAGTTTGTGATGAGGTATGAGGTTGAAAATATAGATTGTTGTAATACAAGTTGTTATCTATAGTCTATAAGAATAATAAAAAAAGTTCTGCTTTATTCATCTATTAAATACAATTTACGTAATTTGTTCAATCTTTCCAATCCTTCATTCACAGTAAAGCTTTTCCTTCTTTTCCTGACATTATCATCAACACCATCTCCACTGCTGGTGAATCCAGTAGTATCTATATTCATCAAATCGTTATCGTAGACATATTCCCCATTGGCACCGATATTCACTTCACTTTCTAGCAACATTTCAATGAAATATTTTGGCAAATTATTGTGTAAATAACTACACCATGATTTATGATGGAATCTTGGATCGAATTTATTATCCTCGATAATAGTGTCGTATTCATCACCCGTGTCATTTCCATCATGACCATGATGTGTGTTCAACATTGGATAAACCACGGGTGTTAATATTTTCGACAGTGATAGATTCAATTGATGATTGTTAATTGTGGTGCTGGCTAATGATGTGTTGCAGTTGTTGTTGGTGGTGGAAGTAGGATCATTGGAGTTTAGAA
Organism: Candida frijolesensis; assembly: GCA_030557105.1. Lineage (NCBI taxonomy): Eukaryota > Fungi > Ascomycota > Pichiomycetes > Serinales > Debaryomycetaceae > Candida > Candida frijolesensis. The sequence goes on along the minus strand of JAKTVH010000038.1, from coordinate 32,547 downwards.
ACACTCTTTCGTTACACATATTACAACTCATAACTAGTATGATATCTCTCGCATACGTTTGAACATTTAATGACCATCCATAGATTGCCAATTTGTATATCCACGCTGGGATTTGATAAGATATTAGTCCATTCTGGAAGTTTTCCTTATCGTCATTGAAATACTTTGCTAGTAGCCATTGATTTGAAATACGAATAAATTCAGGGTATACGGGATTCTCGTCAAATTCAAGGTTCTCATGATCGTGTAATTTGAGGAAATCAGGATTGAAATACTCACACGAATATTCTTGTAATATAAGTATATTATCAATCAAATTCTTTAAATTCTTACAATATTGATTGATTAAAAATTGATTATTATCCGGTAAGTATTGTCTCAAATAATATATTCCTTCAATGGGAGTTTCAAAGTTTTTCCAAAGACAATTACTTCCATGTCCTGTATTTTCAATTTGCTTGATATACAATTCCACCAATTTCTTATGGAAAGTTTCATCATATAAATTACCACTCATCGCATTATAATCAAATGGAGTTATATCCACTATCCCACCCAAGGAATTATTATTATTATAACTGCTGACATCATCATATTTGAGAATTAATTGTTGGTTACAAAATGTACAAATTAGATGATTCTTGGATTCTTTGATTCCGAATGAGACACATTTCCAACCGTTCAAGGCACATTTTAGTTCATTTATGCTAGGATCGATGGTTTTCCAATTTAAAGAATTGAATGTTTTGATTCGATTTAGTAATAGATCCAAATTATAAGGTTCGAATTCCGTCATCTTCGTGGCTGTCGTGGTGGCTGTTACTGTTCTTGATGGTACCTTATTTATGCTCCATTTAGTTTGATGTTTTGATTTGTGATAATTGAAATGGTTTTTGGCTTTGATGTTTTGGAAATATTGAATATCGGGATGATTACTATAAGCTGCACTTCTATTGTTATATAGGTTAGTGTTTGTGTTTGTGGTGGTAGTAGTGTTGATATTTGGTGATTGTATTATGTTCAAACAGTCCTGCAATAGTAGACAAGTAGACGAAGTACTAGTATGAGTATTATGATCCACCGGTGATGATATATGTTGAGACAGTAGGTCGTCTTTTTCTTCATCCATGGTGAGTTTAAATATGGTTTCCATTTTTTGCTTCTTCTATTTTTCTTATAAAGTTTGATTACGGCTATTTATTTTTAAATGTGTGTATGTTGTGTATATGAGAAAGTGTCTATATTCAAATTACAACTGTGGCTCTTTCTTGGTACTCCTTTTGCTTGTTCTTTTTTATTAGTTGTGGTTGTAGTTATGGTTGTGGTGTCAATTGTTCATTGTTTAAATTTAATTTAAAATTTTTCTTTGCCTTCTTTTTTTTCCGCACTTCCGCTTCTTCGGAATTACTCTTCTTCAATCATAATTTGTCACGTGACTTTGTCCTGTTTTATTGAGCAAATATATATATTTACGATACCAACACCACTGAAGAGTTTATACCAATATCATAATGTAGTTTTATGTGTATATATTGGAAGTTGATTAGTTATAAATAATATAGATGATATAAATGATGAACTTACGCGACGAATAGTAATAACAAATAGTGTAGCTAGCATATTCTCTAATTACACACACCCCGTTTACGGCTTCTAGACCTTCCTTCCCACTCACAGAATTCTTGAGGTATAAAATAACATTCGTCTTTGCTTTTGTTTCTCTTATTCTTTCTTCTTCTTTCCATACGCTAACCTGTTTGTGAATGGGGGGGGTGGTCCTTAAGTTAAGTAATACAGTATTGCATGGAATCTCCAAAATTCATAGTGTAAGGTTCTATTAATTCAATATAAAAATTTCTACTAACTTTCTCCCCCTTTCCCATTTAACACCTATCACTGTATAGTATATCACAATATATGTTTTATATCGTATTGTTTTGTTTATCAATTTGTTTATTCATTTGTCTGTAGTTCCTTAGTCTCTTTGTGTAACCTAGTTATCCACTATTCGAGAGACTGTTATCTTTCATATACACCAACACTAAAGAACTGAGTCAGGTTCAATGGATTAATATCTCTTTCTATATGGCTAGATTGGGTTTTGTTTGTCAAAAGAAACATTTCGCATGTTGTTGATAATTTCAGCCAAAATTTGCATAATTCTTAAATTAATATACCGAAAAAACTGAAAATTTATTGAACAATCGGATAGTATAAGAATCCATGAATTCTCTATCATTCACTTGTGCAGATAATACTAATAAACGTACAGTTAATTGAAAATACATAAATAAATAAATAAATACACAAATAAATAATCCAACCTTATATAAATGTTTATTCTTTTTTCTAAAATGGATCTAAATATTCTAACCCATTAGAATCACCTTGATTGGTTGAATTTCCTAAAGTTCCAAAAAGTGCCTCTAAATTCAATCCATCTTCTCCGTTAAATAACGGCCAATTACTACCACCAGCAGGATTACCACCACTAGCAGCAGCTATGCCTGATTGTTGTCCCTGATTGTTGAGAAAATTTTGTTGTTGTTGCTGTAGTTGTTGTTGTTGTTGCGGCAGAAGTTGTTGCACCTGTTGCTGTTGTTGCACCTGCTGTTGTTGTCCTTGAGCATTTCTAAACAAATCTTCATTCTTTTCCAACATATAAGGAGGCAATATTTTCCCAAAAATCTGGGCATCCAATTTATCAAATACCCCTGGCATATAATCTGATGTTAGATTTCCACCAGAAACTTTCCCAATTTCTTTATTTTCTTCTTCCTTTTCTGATGTTTCTACCCTCTGCAAATTAGCACTTTCAGGTAAATCCGAGCTTGATTGGAAAGTTGCAATTGATGTGGAATCAAATAACTGACCTAAGCTTACTTTCTTTCGAAGCTGACCATCTGCTGAACTATTACTCTCGTTGGCATTAGTATTGTTCTCCTTTCTCATATATTGATTCATGTTATCAAAGTTCTTAAAAGTACTTTGGACATTTTGGCTTTGGAAATTTGGTGGTATTGGTACGGAATTCACTTCAGCAGACTCAATGGCATTATTATTTCCAGGTCCTGAAGTTTGTCTCGATCTTGTTGCTGTTCTTCTATTCAACTGTTCAAACATGGTGTTTAAAATATTATAAATTCTTAATGAACTGTTGGATGAATTCTTCAAACTATCCAAAACCTTCTTACCAATTTCAATATCTTTTTTAATCATGTCAATATTCAAATCATCATCAAATAATATCCCAGCGTAATTCGATCCTTTCCCATTGTTGTTATAATTGGCAAAATGCAAATAATAAATCAAACAGGCTATACTGAAAAAAATAGTGTACATGGAGAACCAGTAAGTACCCAATAATAATTTTTGATCAATCATTTTGTTTGCCAACTTAACAACCATTCTAGCCACTTTAATACAATTTCTTCCTCGTATTAAAGATCTTGGATCTGAAGCAGATGCATCCATGCTATCACTGATAAAATGAATAAACGGACGATACAATATAATTTGACAATTCAAAAATGCCAAATGAAGATAGTAATTGGCTAAACGGAATTTTTCTGGTATTTCATCCATACCATCATTACTCGTACTACTTGGATCTATTGGTCTTAAGTCAGATGGCAAATTATCTAACCAAGACTTTAGTTCAACTTCTAAATCGGTAACTTTGGCATGGATTCTATCACGTGAATAATGTACACTGGAAGTCGCGTGAAGCTCTTCGGAGGTGTCATCTTTAACCTTAATTGGATACATCTTTCTGATGATATGAGATAAAATCATCATCAATTTAGTATGTTGATTGGCACAACCTGAAGAACTTAATCTTCCTTCTTGTTTCTCATATAAATATGCGGTTCTGGTAACATTTTCATCATCCAATTCTGCTGGCAAGTCTTGGTCAAACTCATCTTCATTTAATGATCTTGGCAATCCCAACAATGAATTAATATAAATGTCCATTTTATAGATAGTATAAAACAACCTCTTTCTGGTGTCTTCTTCAATTGGATCCAATTTACGTTTGGAATTTTGGAAAATGGTTAAATTTCTATGCAATCCTTCTTTCAAGGCACTTCTCAAGGCAATACCAATATATGAATAACAAGTGGACAATCTTGCCGAACATTGTAGATAAATAATCATCATGACAATGGTTTGTATCGAATTTATATCTCCAACATTACTTATGTCAATTAATTTTCTGGCCTCCAAGAAATATTTAAACCCATCATCTTCTAAATTTTTATCGTCATTTTCAGAAGAATAAGGAGATTTGCTAAACAATGACCCACATGCCAATATACAATATAAGAATGGTAAGAATTTCTGTTGTCGATCGCCATAATTTGATGGATCCAAGGAATACAATAAATCAACTTCTTCTAGTAATGAGGGACGATGGTAAAATCTAAACAACACACAAGCTTTGTCCCATGTAGTGTAAATTAATTTCAAAGCAACTTCCTTTGAAGGCAAGTATAATCCAACTTCACGTGGAGAAGACACGGATGCACCCACACTATCTTCAAAAGATCCAACTGATAGTGATTTTTTTGGTGGTATGACAGAATTTGGATCCAGAATTAATTCAGAAATTTCATTTAAATTCAAGGCAAAAGTGGGAGACTTTTGTGTAATATACTGAATTGCCTTTTGAAATTTATTCAAGTCAAGTTGTAAATTGGGATCAAACCCATTCAATTGTAGTTTAGGAAATAATGCATTAATAATCTGTTGAAAAATAATCAAGTTTGTTTTTGGAAAGGAATCATTTGATGGCAGGTGATGTTGTTGAAGAGGCGATGGATCATTGTTTCCATTTTCTGGACTATGATTGGTACCAAACGCAGCTGCAGCCTGTGCAGCCACTTGTAGTATTGCTGGGCTTGGCTGTGAAGGCACGGGTATACCTGAGTTTTTCTTGTTTCTTATATTTGGTTGATCGTAGCTGCATTTGTAGGAATACACTGTACAATGGATACAGGGTTGTTTCCCATCACACTTGACTTTTTTCTGTCGACAAGTATCACAAGCTCTGGTGACTCTTCTTCTTTTGTTTTGTTCATTTTTATTAGATGATTTGCCATGTTGCGGAGGGGAAGCATTTGACCCACTCATGGATGGTGTGGAAGCCATTGTTGAAGGGCTGTTTCCAATTGATTTCTGTAGCACTGGAGACGTGTTTTCGTTTTCTCTTTTCAACATTGAAAATAAACAACAGGAAGGGATATCAAGTTTTGGATAAGATTGGTTGTGATGAAGGGTGGAAGGGTGATGGTATGTGGGGGATTAGCTGGGGCGTAGTAGTAGTACGAGTGGTGAGAAAAGAAGGAAGAAATGAGAGTGAACCAAAAGTGTCTGTTTTTTTTTGTTTGTTTGAGTCGCTTCCTTTTGGCTGGCACATTTTTTTTTTTCTATGCTGTTACTCTTCTCGGTTCCTTGTTTCGGTTTGCAGAGCTCTGGCGGGGGGAGGAAGGAGTGTGTTGGTTCGGCTGCAAGAATATCACCAACAAAAAACAAAAAAACTAACAATTGGTTGCCAATTTTCTTTCTTCTTTTGCTATTGCCCCCCAGCAGTGGTGTTTCCAAGATACCTCCAGAATTTGATGTACTCATTACCCGAAATATTGGCTTCCCTTCTCAAATATACTGTTACAATCTGTTGTTGGTGAGCCAACTGTTTCAGCCATATTGGAATGCACAGCCAACAATATCAATTACCTCGCTGCAAGGCAACGCACCAAACCGTAGCCACTTCGTAAGATAACAGCCACACGAAGGAATACCGTTTTCCATTTGGTTGAAATCCATAAGAATACAAAAACGAATCCCGAAAGCAAGCACCAAATTAGTGTATGTTGTTTTGGCAAAAAGAAAAGAAAAGAAAAAAAGAACTCTAGTGTGGGTGATGGCATTCCCAGCCTAGGATCAATTACGAATGGTGCGGTGGTGGTGATGCAACTAGCAAGGTTCCCAACAAACAAAGACATGAAACTTGCCGTAATTTAACAAATTTATTACCGGTCTTAAGTGCTTATTGTGTTACAAAGGCCTAAATTTTCAGAATTATTGTGAGGTACTGCACCTCATGACAAAGGTGACGTTATTATTATTTGAAATTTTTTTTTTTGTAAACTTGAATTAAACGTTCTGTTTGGAAACCGATTAAGTTATTTGGTGATGTTCGGAAGAAATGGATAGCATGAGTTTGTGTCATATTTGTGTTACGTGATTCTTAGTCTAGTAAGAATCTGATATCTGCAAATTGTGTACTTTTTATTTTTTTGCAGCACTAACAAGAAAAGTTACGAAAAATGGGAAGGTACGAGGACAAATTTAATTGGTTAAGCAATCACGTGAGGCATACGATGAGTATGCATCATAACCACAATATGCACCAATTTAAAAAAAAAAAAAAACTGGACTTAAAATTGCTCTTTAATTACAATAGTCATATGCATGATCTCTACAAAGAAATTTGTTGAGGGGTTTCTACCAATCATTTTCTGTTAAAATTGAATTCTTTTGCTTGAGGGATTTTTTGTGCCTGAATGCAGGATTAGTGTTTATTGTCTTTGTCCCTCCTTATTCGTTTTTCAGTTTTTAGTTTCTAGTATTGGTGACATCACTTTGGTGCATAATCCTACAAGCTTTGCATATAGTCCACATCTAGAAAAAGCGATGAGCTAGAAGAAGCAGTGTTGAAAAGGACAATACTGTTCCAATCAAACATGGACCTATCTTGTAATCTCCCTGTATTTCTCTACTAAAACAACAAAATAATATATAAAAACTATAACTAATTCTCTATAACTTTGATCCAGCCTTATCCAACAATCCACTTCTTGTTTCCACAAAATATCCATAAACATCATTGTATCTAAGATCCAACAAACTTTCAAATTCTTGTTTTGCAATCAGATCTTTGTTTCCTTTTAATACAACTTCAGGAACTTTTTCCTGATCAGTGACAAATTCTTTGCTTCTTTTGGTAACAAAGTCCTTGATAATATCAACGGTTTCATCTGGAAGTTCGACATTGAGTAAATGTTCACCACCTGGAACATCTACAGCTTGCAGTAAGAATTCTGGCTTGATAAGATTTCTAATTGCAGGAATACTTTCTGGAGGATTCCAAACTGCCTTTGTACCAATGACATGACAGATTGGAACCCTGATCAACGGCAATGCAAGCATACCATAAGGAATCGACATGAAAGCACCATAATAAGCTGCCATTTGATGTGGTGTATTACATTTCAATTTGTATTTGACTTCGCCATCTTCTTCACCTTTAACTTCATAAATTTCCCCTTCAATAAAGTCATCAGATACTTGTGATTGTAAAGTCTTGAAAAACGAAAATTCTTTAAAGAAGAAATTGACATCTTCTTTAGAATCAAAAGTATCAATCAACAATTTTGAAATCTTCTTGAAAATCTTGGTGAATTTTTCCAACCCTCCAGTAGCACCATAGATAACCGGTTCAATAGCAATAACCGAATCAAATAAACTTGGTTCCAAGTACGTGGCATACAATGCACAGAATCCACCCATGGAATGACCAATAACCACATTTCTTGATTCAAAATCGTTCTTCAAATCTCCCGTAGTTTCTAATTCATGTTTGATCACATGAACCACATCTTTACCACCATCATCCCAACGGAAAATAGGACCGATTTTGCCTTGGTTTTCCAAACTGGAATCTCCATGACCAACCATATCAAGGGAAATAACAGCATCTAAAAACCAAGGGACTTGTTGCGATTGTGATAATTGGTACAATTTAGCAATGTGGTACTTCCAGATCGATTTGTTGAATCCGGTACCATGAACAAAAATTAAATTGTAACGTAATTGATTGGAAGATTTGGGATATGGCGATCTGCTCTTATATTTGTCGTATACGATCTTTAGTTTGGATTGATCTTCGTGAAGTAATGTGCTACCTGTAGCACGAAATGGATGTGCTGAAGAAACTTTCTTTTCGTACGAGAATGACATTGTCTATCTGTGTGGACTATATGTTAAAAAGTAAGGAGTGGGATGTTGAAGTAGGGTAATGTTTTTATATATAAGGAGTTTTGCAGGTCGTTGATATTGATAATTTGAACCGAGGAATTTTTGTTTGTTCACTGTAAACTCCGTGATCGTCAGTAACATTAAAAATTGAACCGTGGCTTCGCCAAATGCCTACGAACAATTAACCCACCTAGGTTATGAATGAATGAGGCTAAAAAGTTGAAGGTAAATCATTGCTGAGTAATACTATTCCATTAACTCCGTGAATACCGGACACCTTTATTGCTTACATTGTCAGCGGAAAGAAGTAGTGATGGTGGGAAACCTTTGAACTGTTTTGTGGGGTAAAACAATCTGCCAGACAAAAGGTCCACGCCAAATACTACTGTCTGTATTGCGCACAAATGCTTACAACCAGTGACACAACTATTTGGTACATTCGCGTTTCTTCATTTTACAACTGATGAGCTTGCTGATAACCAAAAACCAATCGTGGACAAATGCTTAGCATCTACGTACTTTGTATTGTTCATTACAACAATGCCCCCATTACTGGTGAGTCATTTTGCAATATTTTTTTATGGTTTTTGTTGGTCACTTTTTTTTTTTGCAACTTTTATTTTCCACTTCCGGATTTTCTTGCATCACATCACCAAAATCATCCCATCTGCGCTAAGACACACACCCACACACATACAGTGAAAAAATTATACACCTGAAAAATTTTTCAATCATATAAATACCCCTATTTATACATATCCCTATACCACAACTATTTATCCATATATATATCCTTATCAACCCGTATATATGACGATAAGTAAAACACCAGAAATATTACGAACGGTGTCACAAGTTCGACAATGGAGACAAGCCCTATTTTCCCAGAATCAAAAAGTAGGTTTCGTCCCCACCATGGGAGCATTACATTCGGGTCATTTATCATTAATCAAAGCATCGTTAGAAACAAACGACAAAACCATAATATCCATTTTTGTTAACCCTTCCCAGTTTGCTCCTCATGAAGACCTCGATAACTATCCTCGTACATTAGAAAGAGACTTGAAATTAATTGATGAACGATTCTCCGACAAGTTGAAATCAGTTGATGCCGTGTTTGTGCCTAAGATCAGTGAAATGTATCCATCTGGAATACACTTAGATGTCAGTCAACAACGAGGAGCATTTGTCAGTGTATTGGGATGTTCTGAACAATTGGAAGGTATAACCAGACCACAGTTTTTCCGTGGGGTAGCTACTGTGGTGACCAAATTGATCAATATTGTCCAGCCTACAAATATATATTTTGGACAAAAGGATGCTCAACAATGTATCGTTATCAAGAACTTAGTCAAGGATTTATTGATACCTACCAGTGTGAATATCTTGCCAACGTTGAGGGAGAAGAATGGATTGGCTATGTCTTCAAGAAACCAATACTTGAGTGATGATATGAAAGAAAGAAGTTCGTTGATTTATCAAGGATTACAAAATGGTGAGAAGTTTTATAATGGGAAAGTGGGGGATGCCAGTGAGGACAAGGTTAAAGTAAGTCATATTTTGGATCAAATCAAACCAATTATTGCATCTGATAAAGATTTCGAAATTGAATATATTTCAATCAATCATCCTGAAACTTTGGATGATCTTGAATACGTTGAACCAGGGGTTGGTGCTCTTGTTTCCACTGCTGTTAAAGTACCTAAAGAAAACAGCGATGAAAAGGCAAGATTAATTGATAATATAATATTACATTAGAACAACATAACTACATACATAGATACCAAAACAAAACAAAAAAAAAATTACACTTTTAATAGACTTATTTATTATGTGAATGTATACGCCAATTAATGACTTTTTTTTTTTTATATTCCTCTTCTTTTCTTGAATAATGAACCTGATTTGGCCATTGGCTTATCAATACCAGATCTCTTTTTGGTTTGGTTTTCAAGAATTTCTTGATATGTCACTTTATCCTTATTTAATTGATCTTCAAAAGATTGTTTCTTGTTTATCACATTGTCGTCCACTTTCCCCTTGTAATTATCCGAGACGGAATAAAACTTATATCCATATTCCAACAACCACATCGGATCAACACAGGTCACATAATTCATATACTCTTTCTTGGTCAATATCAATTCATGATAGATGACATAATTGGAACTCAAGTTACTTTCCAATAAACAACTTGTCGGATGGAAATACATCTTCATGTAATTGTGTCGCAAATTGATAAACTCTGGTTGTCCTGTCAAGCTCATCTTGTTCAATTTTGCCAGCTGTTGATAAAATGAAGCACATAAACACTTCTTGATGTCTTCATCGTTGGCGGATGTCAATATTGGTAGTTTCAATTTCTTCATAATCAACATAAGTTGGTGTTTAATATCCTTGGCACGATATAATGATTTCAATTGCAAGAAGTTCTTATTACACCATTGATTGATCTTCTGATAATTATTCTTGAACTTCAATAAGTTGGTGTCCCATTGATTAAACACATTCAATAATGTCAAATGGTCCGACTCCGATATGATGAATTTCTCCCTCATTTGATCAGCTTCATTGGCACGTTCTTTCGGACGATGATAAATATTCGGCACCGATAACATGGCAACAATGGTGATGATTTCTTCTGAACAATGAAAATTCGGTTGTGATGACAATAAAATAAGTTTGGACAATGTAGGTTCAATGGGGAAATGGGTCATTGATTCCCCCAATTTCGTCAATTTTCCCAAATTATCAATGGCTCCAATTATCCATAAATCATACAATGAACAATTTAAAAGATCCTTTGGTGGTGAATCCAAAAATGGGAAATTATTAATATCGTCAATTTTCAATGATTTCAACATCAACATGATATTACTCAAATTGGTTCGTTGGATTTCTGGAATGGGTTGCAAATACATACAATCGGCACCGGTGGCGCGTTCGGTGTAAAGTCGGTACGCTATTCCTGGTCCAGTTCTACCAGCTCTACCACTTCGTTGATCAGCATTGGCTAAAGAAATCGGCACAACTTGCAAAGTATCCATCCCAAGTTTGGGGTTATACACTTTCACTTTGACCAACCCACAATCAATGACATATTTAATCCCATCAACCGTCAATGAGGTTTCCGCAATATTGGTAGCCACGACGACTTTTCTTCTTTTGAGGTTTTTCTTATTGAAAATTTTCTTTTGTAAATCTTGTGGCATGGTTGAATAGATTGGGTATACTGATAATGGAGGAGGATCTTCAAGAAGGTTCAATTTTTCTTTGATCAATTCACAAGTGATTTCAATATCTTCTTGACCAGTCATAAATACTAAAATATCCCCATCATTTACAAACTCTCCACCATGTTGTTTGCCATTGTTGGTTAGATGAATGGTCAATACTTGTTTCACTGCATTTTCAACGTAATCCATGTTGACATTCTTATTGAAATAAGTTTCAACTGGGAAAGTTCTGCCAGGAATAGTGAATTGTGGAGCTGATCCGAAGAAATTGGTAAACCTGTTAGCATTCATCGTGGCACTGGTTACTATCAATTTTAAATCTCTTCTCCTGGATAACAACTTTTTAAATAATCCCAATAAAATATCCGTATTCAAAGATCTTTCATGAGCTTCGTCCATGATGATACAGCTATAATTCGATAAATTTGAATCCACGAGTATCTCCCTCAATAATATACCCTCGGTCATATATTTAATGACTGTTTTATCTGAACTTGTATTATCTTCAAATCTAATCGAATACCCAACTTCTTCCCCCAATTTGCAATTCATTTCTTCACTGACTCTCTTGGCAACCGACATCGCGGCAACTCTTCTAGGTTGTGTACAGGCAATGATTTTCTTAGTTCCTCGTTTATCCAAATTGGCTCCAAACCCATCTTCATATAAATATTGGGTCAATTGGGTGGTTTTACCTGAACCTGTTTCACCAATGATGATAGTCACTTGATTATCTCTGATTGTAGTTAACAATTCATTTCGAACTGCGAATGCAGGTAAAGATCGACGTTGTTTGATGATATCTTCCTCTTGTCCTTCTCCCTTCACTTCTTCGTCTCTTCCTCCTCCCTCATCATCTTCCTTTTCATCATTCAATACTCCCATGGCTTCTTTAGCTTGTAATGCACGTTCATTTTTCGATCGTCTGCTTTGCACCACCAATGAACCTTGTTTGGCCATATTTGCCAATTCCGAAGTATGGTCCTTTATAGGATCAATGGTAGGTCCAACTCCCCTGATGGTATTCCCAGATATTTGTAATTGCAAATACTGTTTTTGATTTTCAAGAAATGGTGGAATATAAACATTACTGACGATAGGGATTTTTTGACTTTCGTTTTCCGATGAATGATCATGATCAACATACTCTCCTTGATCGTTGAATGAACCTCCTGAGGCATTGGGATTCCTTAATTGATTCCTTGGAAGTCGCTGCTGACGATTGAACTGACGACGTGGTTGTCGTTTGTATGTTGACGTATCTTCTTCTAGTACGTCATCTGTTTTGGCTAATGAACTTTCTTCATCTATATTATACCATTCTCTGTCAACTTCCAAATTCGAAGGAATGTCGACGTCAAAAGTGTAATTGTCATCTTCTTCAGGAGTCGTTATTGCTGATGACGGTAGTGTGGCTTCTGTCGTTTGGTACTGCTTATATTGGTGTTGGATGGTCTTTGTAGTTGCGGCTGGTTGTTGATGGGGAAGGGTTTCTTGTTTAATTCTTAATGCATCTTCACGCTTTATCTTTTTAAATTTGGGAGGAATTTTGGACTTTTTGGGCAATATGTCATGATCGTTTAGTAGATCATCAAGGTCATCATCTTCATTGTTGTTGTTATTCTTGTTCTTTTTGAAGGAGTTAATTTTTGGTTTGGGATTTTCAAGTTCTGCTAATTCATCATCTAAATCATCAAATAATTTGTTCTGAATCTTGGGTTTTGGTTTCAATGTTTCCAACTCTTCTAGTTCCTTATCTAGATCATCAAGACTAGACTGTGGTTTGTTGTTCATGGGTAGTTTGCCAGTTTGTTGGTTCGTTTATTGATGACAATCACCAATTCACTAAAAAAAAAAAAGATCCACCAATCGATATCTCATCGTTGCAGCACTGAAAGAAAATCGAATCATCTTCAACACCCCACAGAAAATTTTATACCATCTACGACTACCGCAACCTTGTCATATTGTCCAATACAGTCGTCCTGTCGAATATTTATTATTACATTCATTTCCTTCATTTATTGTTCCTTTATCTATCTACCCATTATGAATAAAACCAAGCTTCCGAGAACCATCAAGAATGCATCACTCACTTCTAAACCCATCAAGACCAAGCCACGCACGTCTAGAACGATGGGGAATAAAAAACCAGTTACCATAACCACCAGCAATAGAACATATATACCCAAAATTACCAGGGATTATTTCCAGAATTCTATAGGATTTGCATTTCGATTAACCCCTACGCCAACAAATCTGGAAGATGTGAATTACATCTATGACGAATTGAACAAATTATGTCCCATTGATATTTTCAAAACTTCATTTCACAACACTCATGGATATTTCGTCAATTTGATCTTCAGCCCTTGTCGTGATGAAAGTTGGTATAGTATGATCAGTAAACCACATCAAGATGACGAACCCAATACAACTTCTTCATTGCCATTGTCCTCAGGATTACTGATGGATTTTACTGAATATCACCCTGGAAGGGGACAAATATTGGATTTATTGCCATTAGAAATCGATACAGAATACGTTACTTCTACAAAAGAACAACTTATTAATAATACCCTATCCAAGATCATCGCCATACCACGATATGGATTCATCAAGAACAATAAAGAATTTTTCGATGATGCAATACAAATTCGATTGGATCATTCTTTGAAAACCGCAAATTATAAAGATCGATATTCATTCACGAATTCAACTGGTTCCGCTCCCATTATCTATGCGGATATTAAGCTGGGGGAAGAGCATGTGGTGGATTTAGATCAACTGAGAAGTGAATTGAGGCATAATTATGCCAAGTTTTACAAATTCGATAAAGTTGAAATCCTAAGTGATAACCTATTCCGATTATTAAACAAGAATGTATTCCAAGGATAATAGATATAGCTTGGTGTGTTGTTTATTTCAATTTAGATGTATCTTTTTCTAAAATGTCATTGAGATAGTTCAATCCCATTTGTTGTTTTAATAAAATTTGCGAAATCTTATTAATCACTTCATCTGAATTATTACCAGCAGCCGCATTTGTAGAACCCTTTGTACTTGTCTTTGCAGTCGTATTTGCACCCGTAGTTGATGACAAAACTGACTTTTCTCCCATTTCTTCATTATTCAACAAATTTATCGAGTTATCAAATTGAAAATTCAAATCTTCAGCTCTTTCCTTAAGTATACTCAATCTAGCAAATATATCGTTCAATTTCCCAATTGAACCATTTGGATCGTTTAGTTTGTTGCTCAATAAATCAAATTGTTTACTTATTTCTTCTTCTTCTGGTAATAATGGATATCCTTTCAATTTTATGATCGACAACACAGTAGCCAATCGCAACAATCTTCTACTCAATTTTTCATGATTCAATTTCGCCTTTAATATTCTCGTGGTAATTTCTAGATCGTGTTGACTCGACAAATTATCCAAATTGGTATTAATGTTATTCAACAATACTCTTGATTTAGAAACATGGTCCAATTGGGTTTCAATTCTCGTGGCAATTTCATTGAATGAATGTATAGGGATTGGATAATAGTTAGGACCTGGTCTTTTGTTCATCGCAAGCTCCCAATCTTCTGAAGTTATGTTATTTGGTCTTGGTTGGTTTAACAATATTTTCATTTCTTCATCGGTGAATTTGTTATAAAGATAGGATTTCAATACACATTTACTGGAATTAGGATCCCATTGTTCCCAGATCTTGTTCAATTGGTCATTAACTGCTGGTGTATAAGTATTGACATTGGTATTTGACTGTGCTGCTGTTGCTGCTTGTTGTTGATTAAAGGCATTGTTGCTTTGGAATGCTGATGTTGTGGTTGCTTTAGGTGGTTGACTCCAACTGAATGAAGGCTGTGCATTGTTCGTTGTGTTATTTGCAAATAATCCGGTTGGTTGTTGTTGAGGTTGCTGAGGTTGTTGCTGGGTTTGTTGTTGTTGTTGTGGTTGTTGAAGGCCTCCAAATAATCCGCCTCCAGTTGTAGTACTAGTTGCTGGTTTACTTCCAAAAAGTCCTCCTCCAGTAGTCGTACTTGCACCACTACCACCAAAGAGCCCGCCACTGGAACTAGCAGCAGGTTTACTACCAAATAATCCACCTCCAGTTGTTCCTGTACTAGTACCTGTATTTGCACCAAACAAACCACCACCTGTGGTTGCGGTAGGGTTGGTACTGGTATTTGATTGTCCAAACAAACCACCTCCAGTGGCTGCCGTGTTTCCAGTATTTCCAAATCCTGTGCTTGTAGTAGTATTTGGTTGTGAGAATAATCCGCCAGTAGTAGGTCCAGTAGTTGTAGGCTTACTGCCGAATAAACCTCCACTTCCTAGGGTGCTCAGTGGTTGTTGTTGCTGTTGTTGATTTTGTTGTTGTTGTTGTTGCTGTCCGAATAACCCACCTGTGTTGGAAGCATTGCTAGATCCAAACAATCCGCCTGTTGATACTGTTCCGTTTGATGTTCCAAACATTGCTGTGAATTGAATTGAGATATGGTTTAGTTTGTTAGAGTGTGATCAATGGCTTGGTTTAGTCCTAGGTGATGAGTTTTCTTTCGTGTTGATTTTTTTTTTTGTTTGTTCTTCTTCTTCTTCGAGATGAATTTTTTTTTTTTTTTCAACCACAACGATATCTGAAGCCTACAGGACAACTGCAAGGACTGTTTCTACACGATGCTTGCTGCGGACTACTTTGCTGTTAGAGAAGATGGAAATTCCAAAAATTAATAACCTGAAGATATACTTTTTATTTTTTATATAAATAAAACTGTAAAGAAATGGACATTAACTATGGCTGAATATATATGTGTATGTATATTTTTGTATATAAACCGACAAACCGATCAACTTGAGGTAGCTGGAGCTGGAATATTAGATTGTGATGGTTGCGACAGTTCTTCCTTTGATTTTAAAAATGCAGCAGTTTGTTTAACATCTTTTGGGTCACTCTTGTAAACTGGGCTCTTCTTGTCGAAAACTTGTTCTTCAACTCCAGGTATTTTCTTAACCAAGGACATATTTTCAAAGACACATTTACTCAAGACACCTTCACTTGGACGACATCTGCTGAAATATTGGTTATTTTGTTCTAAACATTCGTAGTGCAATTTGAATTCATCAAAACAGTATTTGTTAATGTCTTTCAAGACTGAAATGGCACATCTAGTCACTCTTCTACCTTCTTTCATACATTCCAAGGTTCCTCCGTTGTTTTCGTCTTTGCACAATAAGAAGTCTTCGTTATATGGTAAACATCTATCGCCAATGTAGTATGAAGCGGATAACAATGGGGCCGAAGTGGATCCAACTTCGTCTACGTCAGGAATTGACTTTGGCATTGGGGTTTGTTCCTGGTTTTCCCATTGGTGTCTTCCTCTGAAGAATTCTCCTAAAATGGCCATGTTATGTTATTGTTCTATGTGATAATTGGTGGGCGGAATAGCTGGTGGCTAATGATAAAGGTTCGGTTGTTGATAATGAGTACTAATTTTTTTTTTTTCATTAAAAATTCTCAACTTTTGGTTGGTTGGGTTTCCTTAGTAGTGTACTTTGGTAAATTTTCAAAAAGACATATAAACTACCATTAATTCCAGTTATGTATTGCTACTGCTACATCTATGACTACTTCTTTAGTATACCAACTGCATCTTCTTGTTTCCCTATCAATTCATACACTTTTAATAGCTCAAACACAAAATTACTATCTCTTTCGTTCGGCTTCTTGTTATTCACTTCATATTTCATCAACTGATCCAAATAACTCTTGAACTCCAATCGTATTGACCCTATTTTATTGGTGATGTAGTTCTCATGAAATAGACAATCCCCAATATCATCATTGCTGTTATTATCTTGTTGGTGCTTGTTGGTAAAATTGCTTAGAAACTTTACGATATTGTTCATGGAGATATATAAACTTGTCAATTTTTGGAAATTCTTAACATCAATCACATTCAAATTGATCAAATTATCAAATTCCATCATCTGGTCATGAATGATTAGATTCAATTTGCTAGCTGTTTTCAAATTCATCAATGTTTGTCTATTGTCCAATATCACTTGTAACTCGTGGTCGATTTTGTCAAATTTCTTGAAATACTGAATCATGACAAATTTGAAATCGTTCAATTCCTGTACTAAACTCTCAATTAGCTCATTGCTGGAATTAATCGATTTCCCCAATTTGATAAAGTCATTATATTCATCATTGACCAAATTCAACAATGTCTCATTTAGACTATAACTCAAGTGGTTCAAATCTTTGATCAATGAATCCAATGAATTGAATCGATGATTGATATATAAAAACTCGTCAATTTCTTGTAGTTCAGACGTGAAATTTTTAAAGTCTGTTCCTATTATTGAATTTGGATATGGGAAATCGTCTGTTCCATTAAGGACATCGTAGTCTACTTCCATGATGTGGTTATTACGTGGTGCTTGGTTGGTGGTGGGTTGATACTGCGTGTTATTTTTTTTTTCTCTTTGAACACAAATTCGGTCGTGCACTTTTTTACCAAAGGATTTCTTTAAGTATATCGAAGATCTTCCTAAATTGATTTTTTTTTTTTTTTCTTTTTGCAACTTCTTACTAATACCCGTAAAGAACTCGAAAAACCATCCCTAATAATTTTTTTACAAAAGAGGAGTAAACCGGAGCGGGGAGTATAGCAAAGGATGGCATATAGATAATGAAGGTTTCACTAATGACCTTTGGGTAAACAGGCAATCTATAGGTAAGATTAGAAGAACCACAAGAACAAGATGGAAGGTTAATTGTTGTTCTTGTTGTTTAGTTGCTCTTGTCATCATCTTGGTTGGAAGGGCAAATGTCTTTCTCTGAAAGTTCCTTTTCTTCTGGATGCTTCTCCCAATCTGGTCAAATTTATTTCTAAAATGAGAATCCCAAAGTTTAAAACAATAACCATCCTATGCTTAGCTATAGTATTGCATTGTTCTGGGTCAGCTAAACATATGGGCTAGCTTAAATGTAAGTCTAAACAAAAATGTGAGCACATATGTGTAAGTGTGTGGGGGGGGCAGCAAACGTGGATTGGTAGTTCGTATGATATACATCACAGTCAAATATTACCACACGAAGATTATAGCTAACCAAAAAGAAAAACATCCGAATTGAAAGGAATGCAGAATAAACTGAATTGAGCTGAATTAGATTAACACCGAAAAACCTTCCAACGAACGGAGCACATAACTCTAACCAACTAGAGATAGCGATAGCACTAGTGAACTTAAAAATGAATGGCAAAAACATTTGAGGTACCAAATGGTATTTGCAATTATTTCTTGATCATGACAATCAAGATACACAAGAAAGGTTGAACTATTTTCGACACCTTACATATAGTCACACAAGGTAGGTATGGTCTATCTTTTTGTGCCTCCCCTCCATTTTTAACTGCAAACTGTATTAAAAGCATAAACACAAGAAAACCATCACAGAAACAATAGTGCGTTTTTAGTTCTATTGTGAATGATTACATTCCCAAAAAAAAAACTTTGTAGTCGAAGAATAAGATAGTATCATAATCAGATTTTCAAATCAAGACGTGTTGATAAAACGAGCATGAATGAATGCAGGAATTGGGCAAGCCATGCAGCTATGCAAAATGTTCCAAGCAGCGAATCACACATGCATGCTGTGGGTTGACGAGATAGCGGGACCATGGGAAGACAAACTATTCTTTCTCTTTCGGAAATTGTTGCTGCTGTTTAAGCTTTGCTCCGAAAGTTGCATGAACATTTATTGTGATAGTTTATCCTACCGCACATTTTTTGTTATTGCCAATCACAGAAGCATATGTCAAAAATTACACAGAATACGTCGATCTTGGAAAAACTACGTCAACACGCAAAAATGGCAGTCACAACTTTACTTATCAAGTTTGTAAAAGGAGGCTATAACGTTTCTATTCAAACAGCTGGTACTAAGTCACAAAACCACCAGGAGTATTAACATATGAAAAAAGTGAAAAAGTGTAATACAAGATATCGGTGTGCCGGAAAAATGACAGAATCGATAGGAAGAAGAACTTGCAAAAGATAAGTAAATATTAAAGCAAGAAGAGGACAGTGGTGTTATTGACACGTATGCATGCGGAGTATGTGCGGAAAGATAGTTTAATTCCCTTGTTGGAGGATATAGATGAAATCTGACTCCCCAAGTTTTAGCCAGAGGGATTCTGGATATCAACAAATACACACAATAAGTAATCGGAAATTGCAACCCCCCCCCCCCTTTACTCTCGGAGAACTTGATAAGAACTGCGAAGTATAATGGGAGGAGGAGAATTAGAGGTACGAAAGTAAGCGGGGAGAGGGGTTTGGAAGTGGAAATGTGGTTTAGGAATGAGTGAAGGAACGAATGGCACGGATATATTGAAAAATGGAAATATGCTTTTTCCGATTGCATGTAGAATTGTTTATTGTCTAATATATGATCATTTGCATCAATGTCAACGTCAAAATCAACATCATGTGCTGAACCTATTCCGCTTTGCTTTGCTTGATATGCTTTTGATTTGCGGAGTTTTACCATATATCGCTTAATTCAAGGCGGTTTGTATACTGGTAGCGCTATTTGGTGATATTTGTGTTAACAGATAACTTTTTTAGCGCAAACGTGGGCTAGCACAGTAACAGGAAGTGGAACTAGCAGTTGAGTAGTCGTTTAGAAAAGAAAAGTAAAGTCTCCGTCGACTAATACCCAACAAATATCAACCCAACTAAAATTAAAAATAGAGGTGGAACAAGAACTAGAACCAGAACCAGAACCAGAACCAAAATCAGGGCTAAAAAATGTTACACTATTAGAAAAAAAAACTACCCCCAAGACAACTAAAAGTTTACTTGTCTTTCCTCTTGTCTAGAATTTCTTGTCTAGTTGTTCGCTTTCTGAGCTTTCCCCTTGAATATGTTTAAATCATGGGTATTGCAGTCTAATCCCTACGCCCTTGTTCTTTGTTGAACAAAGACCAGGATTACAAAAACAACTATAGCATAAATAAGATTCAACAAACTATCATAACCCGTAAGTATAACTATAACCAAATACAAAAGAGACACAACAATACCAAGAAGTAAAGCGTAAACGAATTACAAATATATACAAGACAAAGGAAGAAGAAGCGACGAACTAACCCAAGAAAACAAAATTTGAAAAATTTGACTCTTTCAAAGTTAGTCCAAAAAAGCTTAGTTTTTTTACATCATACATGTACATATGCATGTACGTATACATATACTAGAAACCATACGTTTGGGTTTGGGTTTTTTAGAATGTTTGTCTTTGTAGTTTTTTAGAGGTTAAGGTTAGGATACTTGGAAAAATTAAAATGCCTCAAAACTATCAAACGAACCAATAGCCAATAAGTAAAAAAAAAACAATAATTTGTGGTTATACAAGTATAGATTAAAAAAGTATACAAACCGTCCTATCCCCTTGTTATGCTTGCATTTGCTGCTTTTTTGCGTTTTAAGTATTTTTCCAGTCTTTTGTTATGGGTAATCTTGACAACTTCTTGTCATTGTACCAGAGTTTATAATTATTCACAGGTGGGGGAGGAGAATAGGGGGTGTTTTGTTTTGTTTTGTTTGTTACATTTCCTTTCTACATACTTCCTTCACTTACTTGTTTAGTCGGTTCTTTCCGATATTCTGTGGATTTTGTTGTGTAATTATTTTTGGAACCTGAAATTTTCATGAAATTAGTATTTTTTTAGAGAGCTACAAAGCCAAATCGATATCTATTGTTCTGCGAATTATAGCTATTTTTCCCGGGGGAATTTAATTTTTCCAAGTTCATCTTGGGATTCCTGTTGGTGTCGATGATCGTTTAAATTTTGCATTTTTGGTTCTGAATTTACTTTTAGAGTTGTGGTTATGTGTTACTTTACACAGTGTTTTCACATACTTGCATATACGTTGACATTTTCCTTCTCTCCAAAGGGGTAAAAAAAAAAGAAAAAGTATAGTGAACAATAGACATGACTCAAATATAAGCAATTATAATAGTGATGACGATATGCCAAACAATAGGACAGGGCGAGGTTGACCAAAATTATCAAAAACAGGAAATAGGGCAAGGAGGAATAATTTGCTCAAACTATTCTTCAAACCCAAAAACAGGACAACTAAGCCAAAAGTTTATAAGACAAACAAGCTGGGTAGCTTGCTGTGGATACAAAATGATTTGGTGTACCCGAAAATCTATCCGAAGAATTCAATACCAATTTCCCACTCTAACTTTAACACACTCTTATCCATTCCCTTCCTCCGGGAACGGCGGTCTTGAGTGCTTTTATGACGTAGTTTAGTTTAGTTTTCATTAGCTAATTTCAAAGATAGGTCTGCCGAATCATCCACATAGCCTCTATACCACAGATATTAATAGCAAACCCACGTCAAGGCATCTTCAACTGTTCTATCTCAATCTAAACTCATTTTTAGTTTTGTTTTGTTCTGTCCCAATTTTGTAATAAATTTGGTTTAATCTTGGTTAAATTTTTTTTTGCAATCGTTTGCCAAAGAAGGAAAAAATAGGATCAAAATACGCTTGCCCATTATTAATTTTTTGCAATCGCAAATATAAGAGTGTTGGAGGGGGGTGACAATGCATAAGGACAAGAGAGAATAACGGAGTAGAAGCCAGGACTGGAAAGAAGAGAGCAAGAGAAAGAGAGAAACGAGTGGTTCAGGATAAAGTAACAATAGACGATAGACGAAAACGAAATGGAAAATACACGCCTGAACAAAGGACAAGAATTAAGGATAAATTCAAAATCATCACGGAAAATCCTGTCTACACTTTTCCTTCTTCTTATTCTGCATCTACAAAGTTTTAAACTTGAATACCGAAGGAAATAAGCTCAATCACAAAAGAAGTAAAAAAAAAAAAGCAAAAATAGAAAAATTCAGCAAAATAATAGAATACAAACATGGTCAGGGCAGAACTGTTATCAGATTGTTCTATCACATGCCGACAATGCAGAACGAAGAAAAAGAAGAATGTAAAAATAAAAAAAAAGGAACAAATAAGGAAAAACTACTCCGAACAATGTAGAACAGGAGCGATTACCAAATTAAGAATAATTTGGTGGCTGCGATGATGGTGATGATGTGAATGTTGATGGGAGGGTTTTTTATGGTGAACATGTGCATAACAAAAGAAATCGCTCAAAGCAAAAGAATGAAAAATCGTCGTAGTACAGCACAATCAAATCATCGAATAGGAAATTGTTGGGTGGTTTTTTTTGTTTGATCAATACGATTTGTAATCTAGCAAGTATAGACGATCATCTTCATTATTGCTAGTGTACTGGCTTAGCTATAGTAATCCCGTTTCTTTATAGATCATACTGATTATTGGTTCGCTATTGCAATCTAGGACGTATTCTACTTCGGTTGGTTAATTTTGACTTTAGAACGATTATCACAGGGTCACCATGGTTGTACATCAAGTGAAACCAAATCACGTCAAGTGAATTGCGTTCTATTCGATTGCAAACTTTAAGCCAATTTCAAAAGTCAAATATGTAACACAAGAGCATACGATGAAATTCTTGGTTACCAATCCAACCTCAAAGTCAATTCTGTTTCGCCCGATTTGCAATTCCAACTCCAACTCCAACTGCAATTCCATCTCTACACAATGAGCGAACGATACCAAAAGCAAACCAATTAACTAACCGAACACAACGCCTTATCCTCTTTATTACACTCCTTCGAAATCAAGAAAAAAAAAAAATGAAAAAGATATAGTGTTTTTTAGATACTTATTCCTTCAATCATTCATTCATCCATGGATGCCAATGAACCACAAAATTGGAATTAAAATTAGTGCTAATTCCTTTTTCTTTTTTTTCTTCTTCTTTAGCAGAATCAGAAATTTGAATGCAAATTGGTCAAAATACATGAATTTCAGAAATAGACTTTTACTGAAATGGTCATGAAATAAACTCCTGACTATACTAGACCAAACTAGAATAGTCTAGTTTATAATAGAAAACAAGATTAGATTTTAGTTAGCTAGTGATAGACGATAGACAAAAAATTGATGAACGTTTGATACTGACTGTGAACATATCATCTTTATACACAGCTCCGGGATCATCAAGTAATAGTTAGTAATGACGATACTGAGCCTAGACTTTATTGTACTATTCTACATGATTACAAACTGGTTTCAATTTTAAAATTACATTTCGAACGACAATCAACGCTGTTTATTTCACGATTGACGTTTCTCTGTACAAGCCCCGATCTGTCAAACAAAAATTCTTCTTTGCAATGACGTGTTTCGGAGGCGCAAAATCTACCAACAACAACAGTTACAACAGAATATTTAGATAAGCGAGGCGAAGCAATGTAGGCTGCTGTTAGATAATCTATTGATGTATGTGTGTGTATATGTCTGTGATTGGTGTTGTGCTGATAATGATTACCATTTGAACTGATTGAGCTCAATTGGTAGCAATGGTATAGTTGCTAAAGTCGTGCACCCATCTCCAAGAAATAAAATGTTACGAGCGTGTACCTTGACACAAATTTAAAATATGATTAAAAAAACAAAGCTCGTGTACTCCTGAACAAAAAAATCTATTTTTTTTTTTTGCTCAGGTTTTAGGTTTTAAGCTTCTAGATTTTGTGTAAATTAATTGCAAAAAATAATATTTTTTTCCTTTTTTTCTGATTTTTTTATTTTTCATATCCCCTGAAATTATTATATTTTCCCACAAATTCAGATAACAAAGGTTTTGCCTGCATTTTGTGTTTGAGGGGGTAAAGAGAAGGAAGAAGGAAGTTGACGAATTGGGAAATAAACCACCACATTTTACAAATAGCCAAAGATACACAGAGAGACTGTAAAAGAGAGAGATGGGGGGTGCACGTCCGATCGACGGTAATGCCAAGTTTTGTGTAATAATGATGTCATTTACTTCCGTTTTGTCTAAATATAATTAGGAGCACGTGAGCAGTCTTACCAAATTCGTCAGAACCAACCATGTGTATCTCTATGTGGTTTTGTGGGTGTTGGGGCTACTAACTCCGGTTTAAAGTGTGTGTGTGTGTGTGTGTGTGTGTGTGTGTGTGTGTAGTCGAGAGATAAGACACAGAGAATTAGCCCACTCGCTATACACACCTAGTCACACCAACCACAAACCACAAACCATAAACAACAAACCATGCTTATAATAAGAATGTCAGTGTGTCAATGTAATGTACCTTGAAAATCGGAGAAAAGAAAAGCTAGTGCTGGGAACAATCCATGAACTGTAAATTCAACAAGTAAAGGAATATGACACTGAACAGAGTCAGAGTCGAGCTGAATGAAAAAAGTTTTTAGTTCAAATCTCTTTTGTTTTGTACTTTCAACTTGGAACTGGTCTACATCCTGTTGATTTGCTTTTTGCTTTTTATTTCCCGCTTATATAAGCAGGCTAAATTTGTTACTACGTGTTCGGATTTTTTTTTAGTCGAAGCTGTAGTTTTGAGGTTGTAATTGATACCAGAAAGATATCAGATTTGCAATATGAGAGATATGAGAAAGATATGCGGGCTGCCGATTGTTTTTGGTAAGAAAAGAAAAAAAAAAAACTTTTTTTCGTCATTTATACACGTAACAACACAAAATAAAAAATTCCAACTGCATGCATAAAATACACAAAGCCAAGAGAAATAAAATAAATTAAAAATAACAAATACACACATGCAGATGAACTTAAAATATTGTAAAAATAAAATAAAAAATGAGAGTTTAAATAATATTACACAAAACATGTGTTGAACTTTATTTTTGTAGGTGGAGATAAAAAAACGCATACAATTTTACACGACCAACACACACACACACATATACATATACACAGTTTGGGGCTACAAAGACACCCGTACTGCAGTAGACAAACCGAGGATATCAACATATTAAACACACACCAACACCAAGTTAGCACAAAACCCCCCAAAAAAAGATAGGACTTAACTATGGCAGGTTTTGCGTGGGCTAGAAGTTTATAGGGAGGACGGGTTAAGCAGTTAAGTTTTTTTTTTTTTTCTTTCTTTCTCTCTCTTTGTTTCTCCCCTTACTTTTTTTTCCACTTTGCACACTTTGATTTTAGTGCGCTAACTACACACATTTCCCATGGCCCCATGCATTATTTCATATAAATACTTGCCTCGATTTCCTTTTCACTTTTGCTTTCGGTTCCTTTTCCCTTTCTCTTTGCTTTTTCCCCTTTTGCTTTCCCTTTGAATTTTCACCATCTACAACCACCACTTTTCCAGCAAGACTTATCTTCATCATCTACCATCGCCTCCCCATTTTGCAATCAAAATCATCATATACTATTTAGTATCACCAAACAGACTCTGACACCATCTCAAGTTTATACACCAAAGTAATACCCACGCGGAATATCCACATACACACGACATAGCCACATGATGTCCACAGCCGTTTACTACGCCAACCATAATATGCAACCATCTACTACCAACTCAACTGCTTCTTCTAACTCTGCTAATGCTACGACCGCCGGTACTGACGATTCTATCAAACATCCTCACAACACCTTACCATCTTTAGCGCAGATCATTCCTCAAAACAGCAACAGCAACAGCACTTCAGACATGACCACCAGCAACACTAATACTAACGCCAACACCAACCCAAACACCACTTCCACTTCATCTCCAAACATTAGTATCTACAATAACTCCATTTTCTACCACAACCCACAACAGCAATTACCATTCCAACAGGAATCCCAATTATATACTTCAAATAATACCACTCCTACAAACTCCACTTTTTCAAACGAAGAACAAGCAAACCACAACAACCAGCTTTCTTCAACTTCACCAACATCTTCAAATTTCGTTAATAACGGCAATAACTCAAGCAACACCAATAACAATAACAATAACAAATGTATCTGTAAATCCAAAGTCAACAAAATCCCACGTCCAAGAAATGCATTCATTTTATTCAGACAAAAATACCATCAGACTGTGTTAGATGAAGGAACCATCATTAGAACCAACCCGGAAGTTTCCAGAGAATTGGGCAGAAGATGGAGAAACTTGTCCAACTTGGAAAAAGATCACTGGAATAACTTGGCCGAAGAAGAAAAGAAAAACCATGCCAAGAAATACCCTGGTTATAGATACACTCCAAGAAGAAACGGAAAGAACAAAAATTGTCCAGTTTGTAAAGACAAAGTCGGTCCAAACAGCAGCAGCGGCAATGGAAGTGTTAAAAATGAAGCCGCTGCAAGTGCGAACTTCAAGAGTGCTAGTTTCAGTGGAGCTAGTAGCAGCAACTTGAGCATGAACAATGGTGGTGATTTGTCAAGCTTACACAATGATCAATACCAACAATTGATTCAAAAGCAACAACAACATCAAATGCAAGCACAAGGCTTGATTAATGGAGCAAACTCGTCGACGACAACTGCCAACACCAACAACACCAACCAATTATATCCAACTGGAAACAATTTCCAATCATATTTAATCTCCCCAAACCCATACCAACAACAACAACAAAACCCAAACCAATACAACCCATCTACTTCGCAACCAAACTCAGCTAATTCTCAATTACATTTTTACGATGAAAATAAATTATCCTCCAATGCCCAACAACTACAACTACAACAACAGCAACAATCACAACAGGGCATACACCATGGAAGTATAAGCGAACAATCAATGATTGGTGGACCAATCCCACCACATCATCTCAGTGCGCCTCAACTTCATCCTGGCTCATCTATTGCTTCTTCATCTTCTACATCATCCACATCTACTTCAAATTCTACTGGCCAACCTCAATTTTTATATACAGGAAATAATTACTCCACCGCATTACCACCACAATTACAACAACAGCAACAGCAACAACCATTGCAAGTACAGCAATTGCAACAGATGCATCCTGCAGGATCAGGTGAATACAACATTGTTGGTGGATACGATGCCAGATATGTATACAACCATAATCAACATCAACCTGGTGCTGGTGCTCAACAACAACAACAACATTATGAAGGATATAATGGAATCCATCAACCTCCTCAATAAGAGACGGAGTATGTATGTATGTGATGTACGTTTGAGAGACAGAAAGACAGAGAGTGGGTTTGGTTTTTATTCATTTTTTGACAGTTTGTTATTTATATTTTTTTTTTTATTTAATTAATCTTGTTTTACTTATTTATTTATATTCGTTTGTTTATCATTATCTTAATTATTCAATCAAATTATCTATCTTAATAAAAATAATAATACTGATAATATATAGAACGAAAATTGTAAATCCCTAGTAGTTTTGTATGTATAAACATGTAATATTTTTTTTTTGCAACTTTTTTTTTTTTTTTTTTTTTGC